>SJYC01008254.1:0-58663 GCA_006408675.1 Madoqua kirkii
ATGTCTATTTATAGACAGAAATAACAAATATATATAAAATAAAATATACAACTTATAAGTATCAAAGTTTATAAGATAAAAATTTCAAGTTCAAGTCTACATGATTTTTACTCTGCCTTTTCTATGACTATATTTATATTTCTATTCTTTTGCACTAAGAATCCAGATTCTCAAGGACACAAGAAAGACAGAATTAGAATGACTATAATGATTCATTTGTGTTATTCCACATCATACATACAACAGTCTCAGAATAGTAGTACCAATACTAACAGCACTCCCAGCTATTATGATTATTAAAAAGATTTTAAATGTTTTTGTATATGCCATCTCTGTTCCCCTATTCTTAATAACATATCTGCATTGTCAGATGATATAGCCATTGCAGCTTATAATGTAGCCCTGGGAAACTTCACTTAGTTTTGTTGCTATAAATAACAGCTTAATGTCACCACTGGTCTAACATCCATATCTCTCTGGCCATAGGGCTGTTGAAACTCAATTCTCTAGAAGATTCCTTATGAAGGACTCAAGGGAACAATATTCTCTGAGTAGAAAAGTTACAACAAACCTAGACGGCAGATTAAAAAGCAGAGACATCATTTTGCCGACAAAGGTCAGTACAGTCAAAGCTAAGATCATGGCATCTGGTCCCATCACTTCATGGCAAATAGATGGGGAAACAATGGAAACAAATGACAGACTTTCTTTTCTTGGGCTCCAAAATCACTGCAGATGGTGACTGCAGCCATGAAATTTAAAGCCGCTTGTTCCTTAGAAGAAAAGCTATGACCAATCTAGACAGCATATTAAAAAGCAGAGACATTACCTTGCCAACAAAGGTCTGTCTAGTCAAAGCTATGGTTTTTCCAGTAGTCATGTATGGATGTGAGAATTGGACTATAAAGAAAGCTGAGCGTGAAAGAATTGATGCTTTTGAACTGTAGTGTTGGAGAAAGACTTTTGACAGTCCCTTCAACTGCAAGGAGATCAAACCAGTCAATCCTAAAGGAAATCAGTCCTAAATATTCATTGGAAGGACTGATGCTGAAGCTGAAACTCCAATATTTTGGCTGCCTGATGTGAAGAACTGACTCACTGGAAAAGACCCTGATGCTGGAAAAGATCAAAGGTGGGAGAAAGGGGACAACAGAGGATGAGATGGTTGGATGGCATCACCGACTTGATGGACATGCGTTTGAGCAAGCTTCGGGAGCTGGTGATGGACAAGGAAGCCTGGTGTGCTGCAGTCCGTGGGGTCACAAAGAGTCGGACATGACTGAATGACTGAGCTGAACTGAAGGTTTTTCCAGTAGTGAGAGTTGGACCATAAAGAAGGCTGAGCGCTGAAGAATTGATGCTTTCAAGTTGTGGTGCTGGAGAAGACTCTTGAGAGTCCCTTGGACAGCAAGGAGATCAAACTAGTTGATCCTAAATCAGTCCTGAATATTCACTGGAAGGACTGATGCTGAAGCTGAACCTCCAATACTTTGGCCGCCCGATGAGAAGAGCCGACTCATTGGAAAAGACCCTCTTGCTAGGAAAGATTGAGGGCAGGAGGAGAAGGGGGCGACAGAGGATGAGATGTTTGGATGGCATCATCGGCTAAACGGATTTGAGTTTCAGCAAGCTCTAGGAGATAGTGAAGGGACAGGGAAACCTGTGTGCTGCAATCCATGGGGTTGCAAAGAGTCAGCCATGACTGAGCGACTGAACAGCAAATTTTAACGATAGTTGTGCTGTTTGTACTTGAATGCCAGTTTGGGTGAATATACAATCTTTGGCTCATGTTCTCATTTTCTTTTCTGAGTACCTTTAACATGTTATTCCATTTTCTTCTGTCATAACATATGGCTGTAGAAAAGTCTGAGGACAGTATCATTTTCTTTTTCATGTAAATCACTTACTTACTTACTTCTCTGCTTAGATGCCCAAAGGATTTTTTTTTTCTTTTTCTTTAAAGCCTAGTAATGTTATTAGAACAAGTTTTGATCCTTCTGGATCAATATTCTCAGATACACAGGGTGTTTTCTGAATATGCAGCTTTAAATTTTCTTTCAATTTCAGGAAGATATTGGAATATAACTTTTATGATTTGCTATTTGCTTTAGTTTTCTTTTTTCCTTTCAAGGATACCTGTTATCTATGTGTTGGATCTTCTGTCTTCCTTCAAAATGTCACTTTCTCTCAAACCATGCTTATCTCCTAATTTCTTCTTGGTTTTACAGTTTTGTTTCCTGTATGCCCTATTCTCATAGGGCACTATTTGTAGTGATTATTCGCTGTCATGTTCCTTATAGTTTATTTCTTCATTATAAAATGTTTTCCTTTTATTTCTCATTCTTTCTTGAATTCTATCACTACGTTTGTTTTTCTAAATATCAATATAATCATATTTCATGTTGTACTATTTTTTTTTAATGTTTGGCCTATTGTGAAATAGCATGTTATAGTTTGGGTTTTTTTTCTGTGGTTGTTTGTTTGTTTTGCTGTTGTTTTTTGTTTTGCTGTGCTTTCATTGTCTACAGGGATATTATTCTGATTCTGTCTCCCTTACAGTAACATTTATGGAGTTTGGACACAATCATTTTATTTTTAAGTGCAAAGAGTTTTCCTGAACTTTTAGAAAAAGACTTCATTTAGTGTCTTTTCTAACTCCACATAGCATCCTCTTCCATTATTTTGTTGTCTTTTAGTCACTAAGTCATGTCTGACCGTTTTGCAACCCATGGGGTGTAGCCTGCCCAGGCTCATCTGTCCATGGAATTTCTCAGGCAAGAATACTGGACTAGGTTGCCATTTCCTTTTCCAGGGGATCTTCCCGACCCAAGGGTCGAACCCTCGTCTGCTGCACTGGCAGGCAGATTCTTTACCACTGAACCACCAGGGCAGCCCCCCTCCATTGTTTTATGTAGTGTTAAAAATACGGTAGCTTGCTTTCTGAAATTTCTTGGTTCTGTTCCCTCCCCATATCTTTTTCTGGACTTTTTCTTCTTTTCCTTTCCTTTTCATTATCCTAACCTTCCACAATTTGGATTCCACTCCCTACTATCCACTGGGGACCCCAGCAAGAAGAAGCCCTGGCAGATCAGTTTTGGGAAAACGTGGCAACTGCTCTGGTCTAGCCGCTTCGGTCCAGCTGGTGGGCTCCCCGCAGTCACCTGCTATTGTAGTGAGTAGGACCCTGTAACCGCTGCCCCGGTTTCAGCTGCTACTCTCCAAGCGCCCCACCATATATTCTGTTGAGTATATCTCTGTGCTGCTACTTTGAGGTTCTTCTGTTCTCAGGTCCACTGTCCCCTCTGTTTTCTCTCTGCTTTTCACGTATGGACACTAAGCCAGATCTTGTATTTTTAATGATTTCTTCCCATCTTACTGCAATTTAGAGGGTAAAACTTATCACCTAGTTTTACTATAAATGTTGCCTATGGGGTTTTGGTTTTGTCATCTCACTGTTCTGTTGTTTTATGTAGGGATTTGGGGGAAGATCCATAACTATTCAAATACTATGCTGCCACTATCTTTCCAAACTCTCTGTGGCTGATAACATTCAAGTTTTATCTCCATACTGCATTTCTCACCTGACCTTGTATACCCAACTATTACCTCTTATCTTCATGTGGATGTCCATTTTCCTTCTGGCTGTGCCACACAGCTTATGGGATCTTTAGTTCCCCCAGCAGGGATCAAACCCAGACCCAGAGCAGTGGAAGCACGGAGTCCTAACCACTGGACTGCTGGGGAATTCCTTCCATGTGGAGGTCTAACAGGTGTCTCACACTTAACTTGGCTGAATGAAGTCAGCTATCCGCCTCAACCCTATCACCTCTCTTAATCTTCCCCATCTCAATAAATGGCACCACTTGCCTCCCAGTCGCTCAGGTCAAAAACTGAGGAGTCAGTCTTTTTGCCTCAAGACTCCAAAATTAATCCTATCCATAGGCTCTGGCCGTTCTTCCTACACAAAACACATTTCTAGTTCAATACTATGCACCATCTCCATGCCTTTCCCTGATCCAGGTCTCCACTACCTCTCTCCTGGATCTCTACACTACGCTCCAGGTCTCTCTACCTCCACCCTCCCTTCAGGGCAGCTAGAGTAGTCTTTAAAAAAAAACAGAAGTCAGATTATACCATTTCCATGTTTAACACAAACCCAAGGCTTCCCACTGGTAAAAGTGAAATCCCAACAAGTAAATATGGCCTGTAGGACCTGCATCATTTGGAGAACCCTGGCTCCTTTGATGCTCTCCCCCTCCAGCTTCCCTATATTTTCTAGGTTCCAGATACCTGGTCTTCTTTTTGTCTCCAAAAATCCTATATGCTCCTCATCTCAGCACCTTTACCCCTGCTAGTTCCTGTATTTGGAATGCTTTTTCCCTGGATCTTTTCAACACTGCATCTTCTCATTTTCATGTACAAACTCAGAGGAGACTTATTTAATCCCCGAGGTAAAGCTGTTATCTATTTTATTTTCTTCTCAGCACTTATCAGTGCCAGCAATTATCTTTTTCATTTATGTCTATGTATAAATACATACAAATGTGGGAATATATACATCTTCCTGCCCCCACCACCATTAGAATTCTCCTTGTGGATAGTGATACCACCTGGAACGTAATAGGTGCTCAATAAATATTTATCAGCTGATTATTTTTCCAAATGCTTCTGGATATAGCCAAGGGAACTAACCCCCGCTACAGCAAAATCTGGAACATGAATATTTTCCTAAAATTGCCAGCAGCCAATCTAAACCCTTCTTTCAGGACATGGTTCTGTCTATACTGCTAGATAAATTATATTGACCACACAACTCTTGGGAAGAGGACTGGTCTTCAATTCTATTACAATCAACATTCCTTCTCTATAACTAATATTTTATAATAAAGCTTTTCTATCCAAAATAAAAATTCATATATAACTGCAAACCGAATGGTTTTTTAATTCACCTTATTCCCCTAATTATAATACAAAGGAGTAATTTAAAAAGTAATTTATGACAAAATATATTTCATTATGCAAATGCCTGAGTATGACTAAACTAGAAGACAGAAGGAAGGAGTCAGATTTTTGCACCTTTATGTAGCATCACCATGAACAAAGCAACTATAAATTCAAACTAATACAAAAAGTGTTGTGTTGGCAGCTCAAACACCACAAGCTCAGCTGGCAAGAGTGATAAAGGGTGATATGATTTCCAAAATGTTGACCAATTTTTGGTAAAATGTAGAACAAAACAAGGTACAGTCTTCCCAACGTGCTTAGTGAATTTTCAGGGAAAATTCAATGTATACTAAATTTTTACAAAAATATCCTGTGTTTACAAATACATAGAAGAATATATAAGTTTATACTTTACATAAATTCACAGTAGAAGAGCTAAATGCCTTGCTATGTCTTCACTGTGCTGGATTCTCCAGAATCTTGAAGAGCACTTGTCCAGTGAATGTCAGCAAAGCTCATTCTTCAATCATTGAAAAATCAGAATTGACCAAATAAATTTGTAAATGCTCCCTGTGTTTATATTATTACAAAATAGCAGCCTTGTTTGAGGTCTTCCAAAACTGGAAACAACTGAAAAGTCCTTCAACTGGTCCAGGATTAGACACATCAGGGTCCATCCATACAACAAAATGCCACTCAGTAATAAAAAGGAATAAACTTTTGATATTGGCAACAAGCTGGATGACTCTTAAATGCACTATGCTAAGTGGAAAAGGCCAGATTGGAAGGGTTATATACTGTATGTTTCAGAATATTACAGGTTAAGCAACCTATAAACAACAGGAAATTTATTTGTTGCAGTCCTGGAGGCTGAAAAGTCCAAGATTAAGGAACCAGTAGATTCAGTGTCTTGGTGAGGGTGTGCCTCCTATTTCATAGATAGCTATCTGTGTCTATCTTCTTGCTGTGTCTTCACATGCTGGGAGGGGCAGGAGAGCTCCCTGGGGCCTCTTCTATGAGGGCACTAATCCCATTCATGAGGGCTCCATCCTCCTGACCTAATCACCTCCCAAAGTCCTTACTTCCCAGTATCACCACATGGAAGATTAGATCCCAACAAAGAATTCTGGAGGGAACACATTCAAGCTACAGCACTGTATCACTCCACTTATAGGATCTTCCCAAAACAGCAAAAGCAGACCAGGAAACAGATCAGTGTTTGCCAGGAGCTGGGGGTCAGGAGAGGGGTTCACAACAAAGTGGCACAGGGAACATTCGGGGGTGATGCAGTCATTCCACACCTTGGTTGAACTGGTGGCTACATGCTTGCATGAGTTTGTCAAGACTCATAGAATTGTACACTACAAAAGTGGGTATTACTGTATATTATTATGCCCTCAAACTTTAGAAGTATTTTTAAAAATAGGTACCTCCCTGCTGAAAACTGAGAACTGAGAAGTAATACAGAGCTTCACAGGGTATAAGTATTTTCAGCAGTCCTGGCCACTTCAGTAACGCTGGGCAAGGCCTACTGACTCAGTTTTGGAAATAAGTACTACGGTATGTGGCAAGCTTGATATGTGACTTTCTGTGGGAAAACTGACACTTAGGTTGAAGGTCTAGTTTCAAAGCCTGATATTTACCAGCTGGGTACATTTTGGTATTCAAGTAACTGCTCTCCTCTGAACCTCAGTTTCCAAATTGTTGATCCTGACTTTCTTTGATTTTAACTTTTAAAACTGTTTAAATTTTACTTATTTATTTACTTAGGTTGCCCTGGGTCCACTGTTGGATTCTGGCTTTCGCTAGTTGTGGGGAGTGAGGACTACCCTCTAGTTGTGGCACGCAGGTTTAGTTGCTCTGACGCATGTGGGATCTTCCTGGACGAGGGATCAAACTCATGTCCCCTGCATTGGCATGCAGATTCCTAACCATTGGACCACCAGGGCAGTCTGATCCAGACCCTCTTTGATTCAGTGATTTGTTGTGGCCAGGGAGCAAGGGGGGAGAAGGCAATGGCACCCCACTCCAGTACCCTTGCCTGGGAAATCCCATGGACAGAGGGGCCTGGTAGGCTGCAGTCCATGGGGTCGCTAAGAGTTGGATCCAACTGAGCGACTTCACTTTCACTTTTCACTTTCATGCATTGGAGGAGGAAATGGGAACCCACTCCAGTGTTCTTGCCTGGAGAATCCCAGGGACGGCAGCCTGGTGGGCTGCCATCTATGGGGTCGCACAGAGTCAGACACGACTGACGTGACTTAGCAGCAGCCGCAGCAGCAGGGAGCAAGGGAATAGCTGGTTATTGGTAGTCTTCTAGGTCCTGGCCGTTACGCCTTACCCTCGCTGTGCTGATAACTGGAATACTTCTCAGAGGGAGACCCATCAGCTGTTCCCTCCAGCCCAGGGTCAGTGCAAAGGACAGGGGCTGGGAACAAGGCCCAGAGAGCAGGAGGTGGGAGTTACTGAGAATGGGCACTGGAGGCAAGAGCCCACTGCAGGTGGGTCAGAAATTCAGAAGGTGGCAAGTCTAGGCAAGACAACTCTGTGACAAATCAGAAATCAAAGCCATCTGGCTACAAACTGCTTGACCTTGACAAGATCCTGTTCCTAATGACCAGCAGCCCAGGGGTCCCCAAGGGCTAATTCTCCCTTCTTATGCTACTGCTCCATTTACAATACACCTAAAGGCTTAGTCATTCCTGCAGGCTCCCTGTCTAATTATCTATAAGGAGTAAAGGAAGATACTTTGCCCCACAGACTTCCAGAGGGTCTTCCCAGGCTGGCAGCTGAGCCCTGGCATCCTTAAGCAACCCCCGTGGTACCTTTAAGAACAGTTAATACTAACTGAAGCCTGTTATTCACACTGGAATCTGACCCACCCAAACAGAGCTGAAAGGCCAGTTATCAGAAGTCAAGACACAAACCCCAAACCTCAATATTTCCCTTCTCCCTCTCCAGCTCATGCAGCGTTTCAAATGTGGACCCATCAAAATCTTTTGTTTATGATTCTGTTGTTGAAGCACCATTTACTGATGAGAAATGGCTGGTGTCTGAATAAAGCCCTGGTAGTTACCGCCTCCTTGAAACTTCGTTAAGGAAAACATAATTACCGAGCAAATCTCATTTGAATTCCCTGAATGCTCCAAAGGCTTCAGCACAGACTGTTCTTTGCCCCTTCTTTATAGAAAGAACAGTACAGGGGCTTGCAAGAGATTCCTTGAAACCTAGAGATGCTTTGTGTGCATGCAAATAAAGGAAGCGATGTTTCTCGGGGAAGCCTGCTCGGCTGCCCAGAGTGGGGAACGCTGATGCCTTTCAGAACAACCACAGCTGGGAGTCTGACTCCCCAGCGGAATCAAGATGTCTCTTTGGAAAAGCCTCAAAATCTTTCTGACCCGCAGTTAATTCTCCTGTAAAATGCCATTACCTCCATCATGGTGGAAGCAGTAGGATCTAATGGAGAGTTTTGGAAAGAAAAATGCCGGATAGAAATGCACAAACTTCTCAACTTGCATTAAAATGATCACTATGGAATGAGGAGTCTATAGCCTCTGCTGTGTCTTGTTGGCACCTGCTAAGGAGGCACAGTGACTGGGACCACCAGCCCAGTACTCCAGGCCCAGTACTAGCTGTGTGACCTAGCTCAAATTCCTTAACTTCTCTGAGCTTTAGTTTCTTCATCTGTAAACGAGTAGTACTTAATTCCTACTTAATTCCTTAATTCACTGTGAGAGTGGAGATAACACATGTAAATGACTAAGAAGAGTACCTGACATACAGATGCTGTCCAATCGACGTCACATATGATGATTCCCTTAACTGCCTGTGTTAACCATGTCTTTGATTGTCTGTATTCGGATGCCTTACATCTGGAGTTTTGCTGACCCTGCAGGAACTGCCCCTCTCAGGGTTACCCAATTTCAAGAGATACTAAACAGCTAGCCCGTATGGGCACTTTTCCAAAACAGCCAACAAACCCAGAGCCCAAACCGCAACCTCCTCCTTTCTTAAGTGTTCTCAGGAAAGGTATACTCCATACGTGGTACACTAGCTATCTGCCCTCGTCACTCTCAGGAGTAGGTACCAGGCAACTAGAGAAAGGCCCTGTGCCCCGGAACCCACTGAGATTATTCAGACTAACCAATCCGAAGCCCATGCATGCTGCCTCACCTGTTCCTCTGTGCAGAAACCACAACAAAAGCTCTTGACCACACTGCGCCCAGCTCCCACGCCCTCCTGACCCATATCGGTGGTTCCCTGTGTGGTCCTTGGTGAGGCAAGGCATGCCCCCTCCTCCTGGGAACACTGAGGAACCAACTATCTTTTCAGTGGCGGTCATCTCCTACTCAAATCATTAAGACACTAGATTCAACACATTAGCTTTGCCACAGCGTTAATCCTCCCCCAACTGCCCTCTCCCAGGTCATCAACCATGTGTCACTGCCAACCAGGCGAGCTCATCCATGCCCGCTTTTTTCTCTGGGCCTCATGATAGCATCTGGCTTTGCTGACTAGCTCATGGCTTGGAGGTTGCTTGTTCTGCTTTTTTTCAAAAAAGTGTTCCTGAACTACCACTCCAAGCCCACAACCAGCACCCCTCTTTTGTGTCCCCATGGCTATTGTAATTGCCTATTTTTGTGACTATAAACCCTCCATCAGAAAGTCAACTCAGCAGACTTCCCTGGAGGTCCACTGGCTAAGATCCATGCTCCCAATGCAGGGGGCCCAAGTTTGATCCCTGGTCAGGGAACTAGATCCTGCATGCTGAAACAAAGATTGAAGATTCCATGTGCTACAATCAAGACCTGGCACAGCCAAAGAAATAAATAAAAATAATTTTAAAAAAATTGAACTCAGAAACCCTTGAGCCACGATTTCCCTCCCAGTGCTGCTCAATAGCTACTACTGGAAAGAATGAACGAGTAACTGCATGAACAAGAAAACTCATCCAATGGCTGCGACTGAGACTCGTACTTAACCGTGTATCTCTCTCTCTGTCCCACTTCCCTCTCTTCCTTTCCATCACTGAAAGAGAGCAACACCTTGTTAATCCATCTTCCCAACTCCAACATCCTCCTCTCCAACCCAGACTGCACGCTGCCACATCAAACTTCTTAAAACATAAATCTTCAGTAGACCTTCCCCGCCCACCTCTTCCCAGCCTACACCCTCACAGACTAAACACAAGGCCCAAACTGCTTCTCCTGGTGTCAGCACCTCCTCCCCCTCTGTAACCTCCACGGCCTCTTCATCTGCCCGTGACTGGGCATCACTGTCGCCCACCTGCAAGCTTCTTTCCTTTCCAGTCCTGAGCTGTCCTGACCAAAGCAGGATGACACCCTCAGGTCCCAACTCCCACCCTGTCCAGGCTGGGGGCCCGGGGGCCCAGCACCTCCCAGAGAGCTTCTTAGCCCTCATAGGTGTAGGACTGCAGGGGATACAGCCTGGAGACCTGGAATGGGGTAAGAAAAATCTATAATCATTTGCGAACACATCAGAGGATGTCTGGAGAAAACAGTCTACGATAAACCAGAGTCAGACCCGAAATGCAGCGTTGATTGATTTCATGACCAATCCTGCCCCGCAGAGTTCAATGTGCTGTGACTGTGACCGGCAGAAGTAGTTTGAATGGCCGTGTCAGTAGGGGCCCCCGTTTCTCAATTTCACCCTCTCTTTCCCTCCCCTCCTTCCTTCCTTTCTCTTTTTCTCCCTACGCACACTCACATACACACACACTCAACGTGCTCTGCATTCCAAGTACAAGGTAGGGCAGTGCTCCACAGTTCAGGTGTATGTTGCCTTTGTGCAGAAGATGTTTCCTGAAACAGTGTCAATGTTTATATATCACAGCCCAGTTTCCCCAAATCTGACTTTTCTGATCCATCTTACCCTTTTCTCTAATTGATCTTTAAGAAACAAAGGTTCCCAATAGTTCCTACTATTTAAGCCTTTTGCTTTCAGCCTGGCATCTCAGCTTCTCTATCAAATAGATAATAGCATCTAATGTGGACCAAAATGCTCTCTTAGCGGAAGAACCCTAGGAAACATCATTATGCAAAAGAAGGATTCTTCTATAATAAGTCTAGCCATTGTCCCTTAATTTTCATTTTTGTAACTTCCAATTTTAAATATTAGATGGGAGAGAAACTTTTCTAACTCAGTTCAGATAAATCTGAATATGAAATGAAATACCTTTTTTAGTGTGAGAAAGAGTGCCTACAAATAACTCAGGACTCCTGAAGCCTAAAGGAAATGATGAAGAACTTTCCCTCTCTAGAAGTGAGAAAGTGTTAGTTGCTTAGTCCTATCTGACTCTCTGTGACCCCATGGACTGCAGCCCACCAGGTTTCTCTATCAGTGGAGTTTTCCAGGCAAGAATACTGGAGTGGATTAGCCATTCCCTTCTCCAGGGGGTTTCCTAATCCAGGGATCAAATCCGGGTCTTCTGCATTGCAGGTGGATTCTGTACCATCTGAGCCACCAGGGAAGCCCAAGAAGACTGGCTTCATATGCTGCACCTCAAGTTCATGTTCACAATTACAAGGGAGGTGCTATCATTAGTGTGACTTTCCCAAGAGAGATGGCACTGAAGATGCAAGGAGCCGGGTAGCTGGGCCCAAGATCACACAGGCAGTGAGGGTCAGAGCTGGGGTTTGGATCTGGATCTGACTCTGAAACCTTCATCTTCTTCAAGTTATCTCTGGGAGGAGGCCATCTGGTCGATTCCACCCCCACCTCTACTTAAGCCAGGCAAATTGATAGGAAATACTGCTTTACGTGCGTGCAGAGAAGTTGCTCTAATCTTCCTATATTGTAAAAACCTATTGTTTCACTTCTCTAAGCACCATGTTAATCTACAAAGGATTCTAAGTAAATCATCCCCATGATTAACAACTCTTATTAAAACTGGGGCTCAGCCCGTCATGAAACTGCTGGGATCGGAGTCAGCAGGGAATGAAAACCCAGCAGACAGATGGGAAGGGACTGGAGAGAAGGACCAGGCAGCCAACTTGGGAAGCAGGCAGGAAATAGGGTAAGGAGGTTCCTGCAGTGGCCTGAGGTAGGGGACCAGCCACGGAGGCAAAGTCACAGCTGGACCGAGGTGGGCGCTGGCCGCTCCTGGGCTGGGAGAGAAGCAACAGCAGCCAGACTGACCTTCCCAAGGCAGCATCCCCGGATACCCATCTGTCCAGCGAGGTGAGGACGAAAGCTCCTGGCTCAGCTGCAGCTTTGGCTTCAGCATAAGGACAATGTTCAGTATGCGAGCCTCTCCCTCCTTCCTTCCATCCTTCTAATCCCATGCTGGGGCCAGGTTGTACTTACAGCTGGAGGTTAAGACTCCCCGGCTTAGAACACTGGAGAGAAGCAGGAGCACGGGGCCCAGCAAATCACTCATTTCAACGGCATCATACTCTTTCTTAACCCGAGCGTAAATCCGGCTTGCTGCTGTCTATGCCTATTTCTCCTCGGTCTGTCCTCAGGGAAAATGGAAACTGGCGAGCATCCTCTCCTGAATATGGATGCTTTAGCATCTTAGCGGCTTGGTCACATCCCTCCTCAGTCTGCAGGAAGTCTGAGTTCTTCTGGAACGCCTGGGTGAAGACTGGGCATTACAGACTGACTTACAGATGTGGGAGAGGGGAACATATGCACATCTGGCATGTGCCAACTTCCTTGGGACCTCCAGTGACAGGACTGCCCAGTCCTGACAGTCCTGACCTCACAGGACTGCCCAGTCTTCATTCCTGGTGAGGTGGAGGAAGGAGGGAGTTAGAAAAGAAGGGAGATGGCAGGAGGAAGACGCCAGGCTTCACAGCACCCAGAGCAGTGAGCAGGTGGCATGACCTTCCTTTCTAGGAATCAGATGTGTGTCTAGACAGACACTTAGTGGGTGTTAGTGTTAGTCATTCAGTCATGTCCAACTCTTTGTGATCCCACGGACTATAGCCCGCCAGGTTCCTCTGTCCTCAGGATTCTCCAGGCAAGAATACTGGAGTGGGTTGTCATTCCTTTCTCTAGGGGATCTTGGTGCCTCAGGGATTGAATCCTGGTCTTCTGCATTGCAGGCAGACACTTAAGGGGGGAAAAGAGCCAAACTGACTTAATTCTATTTGAAATTTCCCTAGCCCTCTTTTAAAGGCAATTGCTTCAGTTTGCAGGGCAGAGTGGGGGCCAAGGAGGCGGCCTTAGTGACTTTCGGCTCAGCTCTGTGTGGATGACCCGGCTGCTAGGCGCCCCCAGGGTGGGGATTGGAGCCTGAGCTTTAGCTCTGAGAGCCTGTTCCTGCCCACAAACCCGTCTAAACAAGGCACCTGGGCTTCCCTGGCTCAACCCCCACACACCCAGATGGAGTTCACTGTTGACGCACTCTTTTTTACTACCTCGCTCAGCCTCCCCGCATCATCTGCAAGATAGGATGCCACAGGATCCTAACTTCTCTTCTTAAAAGAAAGAACATGGGGACCAAGGAGGTCAGCTGCTACAGCCACGGTCACGAACCATGGCTAGAACCCAGTTTTGTGGCTTTTGGGGTTCAAATGTCCTGGCCCTACACATTCCTTCTATATAGGAGAGGAGGAAAGGGGGCAGTGGCAAAAGAGAGGAGTGGCCCCTGTCTCTCTCCACCATCTCAGCATCACAGGTTTGCCTGCATACCTGCAAGCAGGCTCAGCAGACAGAAGGAAGGGAGGAACCCAGAGGACGGCCTGTCTCCACCCCCGTAACAGTGCAAACATTTCCATTGGGGGCGTTTCTGGAGGCCTCTGTTCCTGCAGCGTTGCCCACCACCCGTGTGTTTGCAGTCACTTCCTATTTTTCATTCTTCAGCCACATTTGCATTAGCCCAGCCAGGTGACCCCAGACCCTGGCTCGCATTAATGCAATGGACACAAGGCATGAAAAAAAAATTTTATTATTGGAGTATAACTGTTTTGCTCCTTAGACAAGGAGATCAAACCAGGTAATCCTAAAAGAAGTCAACCCTGAATATTCACTGGAAGGACTGATGCTGAAGCTTCAATACTTTGGCCACCTGATGTGACAAGCTGACTCCTTGGGAAAGACCCTGATGCTGGGAAACACTGAGGGCAGGAGGAGAAGGGGGTGACAGAGGATGAGATGGCTGGATGGCTTCACCGACTCATGGACATGAGTTTGACCAAACTCTGGGAGATGGTGAAGGACAGGGAAGCCTGGCATGCTTCAGTTCATGGGGTCACAAAGAATCAGACACAACTTAGCGACTGAACAACAACGACAATAATTGTTTTGCAATATTGTGCCAGTTTCTGCTATACAACAAAGTGAATCAGCTCTGTGCATACATACATCCCTCCCTCTTGGGCCCCCATCCCTCTAGGTCATCACAGAGCACCACGCTGAGCTCCCTGTGCTATACAGCAGCTTCCTGCTAGGCTATTTATTTTACACATGGTAGCATATATATAAAAGGACTTCCCAGGAGGCTCAGTGGTAAAGAATCCACCTGCCAAGTCAGAGACAAGGGTTTGATCCCTGATTCAGGAAGATTCCCTGGACGAGCAAATGGCAACCCACTCCAGTATTCTTGCCTGGGAAATCCCATGGACAGAGGAGCCTGGCAGGCTATGGTCCATGGGGCCACAAACAGTCGGACATGACTTAGCAGCTAAACAACAGCAGCAGTAACCACAGCATACACATGCCAACGCTACTTTCTCAATTAGTCCCCCCCTCTCCTTTCCCCAACTGCATACACAGACACATGGCCTTTGCCCTCCTTAAAGGTCATTTGGTCATCGGGGGAAATTTCCTGGCTGGACCCCAAACTCCCCCTCTGAGTGCTGGAGAGCTGCTTCCTTCACGTTGTCTCTCCTCTTGGGGATGAAGAGGCCCCACAGCAAATATTTAGAGGATTTAGATCTTAAACCCTGCCATGTCCTCTCTAACCCTCCAAGCTGAAAGCTCAGCCCAGGGCTGTGCACATGGGGTTTTGTCTAGGGCCCTGAGCCTCTAAATGAGGTTCAAGGGATGACCAAGTCTCAGAACCCCCCTCCTATGAGCCCATCATTAGCTCTGGTCAAGCATCAGCTGCTTGGGAAGGTTTTCTCCTCCAGCAGCCTCTGGGAGAGATTTCCTTTCCCTCCCCTCACTGTTGGAAGGGTTCCTGCACAGCACGGGAGAGTGGCTGGGGTGGTGGTGCCGAGGGCCTTGCTTCCTCCCACCTACTTAAATCACGCCTTTCTGTTTCCCCAGCCAGGCTGCCAACTCTTTGAAGGCAGGGACTGCATCTTATCTTTGCATCTCTTGGTTCAAGTTCTGAGCCTACAAATGGCAGGCACTCGATTCATGTTGAGTAAATTAATGAGTTCTATAATTGTACAAATCCACGTTTGGGCTTCTGCAAATCAGGTTCTGGTTCCTCTGCTTCAGCTCTGATATGTTCTTTCCCATTTCAGAAATGCTGCCAGCTCCCCACGACCTACAGAATAGTCCTGACTTCTCATTCGCCTTGCATTTAGGACCACCACCGTCAGGCTCCAGACAGCCCTGCAGCCTCATCCATCCCCTCCCCACCCCACCCCACCCCACCCCCACAATGGGGACATCCCATGTGCCCAGTTCTTGAGGGACCCTGAAGCCCTTTTCCTTTTCAGGACAGTCCTGCCCCTGTGCCTTTGCTTGGGTTATTTCCCCCACCTGGAATCCACACAAAGAAGGGGAACAGGGAGAATATGTTTAATTCATTTGAAATAAATGAAAGTGGAAACCCAGAGGACGCCGTGTCCTATTTTCTGCTTCAATCTCCCCGGCTCTATCTCAAGGTGGGACGATCTGCCCGAGTCTATCGGCCCCACCAAAGGGAACCGGCGAGGTGCCCCTGGAACCTGGTGAGAGGAGATGCTGTAAAAGTGTGATGTTTCCGTTCTGGTGGTTTGGAGACACCAGGACTTGAGAATCCCTGCCTGAGCCCTTGGCAAATGTCATTCTCTGTACCTGACCAGGAAGTCACTGGGGGAGAAAACAAATGTCTAGAAAAGGAAACAGGAAGGCGGGGAGGAGACACAGAGAGGGCAGGATCAGATGATTAGGGAAAAAAAGACTGGAGCTGTGTTCTCCCTCCTGGGAGGTGTGAGAGAGCAGGGGCCCTTCATCTGAGGTCACCGATTAACTTCTGAGGAGTTCATAAGGGTCCCATCTCTTTGGTTTATTTTGCTTTGTTTTAGAAAGAAGACCCACAGCTTTTGTTGGATTCCACTGCGACCCTAAAAGGTGGCTTCCATTCTTGAATCTTGCTTGCCCTCATAGGTCGATGCTCGGGACTCTGTCCTAGGTCCCCTGCCCTTCCCGGTTATGGCATCCATAACCACGGCTTTGATGAGCTGACTCCCGGGACCTCAGGACTAGCATTAGTGCCTCAGTGCTAGCAGAGACGTGGTGAATTCCTATTTCCAGCCTGCACTTCTCTTCTGAGCTCCGGACCCACATATCGCATTTCCTACAGGATACGCCATTCCACTGCCAAGCCCGGAGGCACTGCAGAATCGCAGGACCCAAACTGAACACCTTCAATTCGTTCTTCTCACTTTGGCTAGAGGAGTCTCTCTAAAATGGAAACCTGCTCATGTTCCTCCCTGCTCAGAACTCTGTAGACGTTTCCCCTCATACGAGGCTTAAGTCCAGGCCTCCTCAACAGGACTCCTTTATGATCTGGCCCCTGACTATCTCTCCAGGTTCATCTCTTTCCATTTCCCTGTTTCCCTACATTTCACATAAACATCATGTCCTCTATTGCCCCCAGTCTTTGAACATGCCTCTTCCTCTAACTACACCATGCTTCCATGGTCTCTTTACCAGGACTAACTCATACCTTTTATTGAAACTTCAGGTCTCAGTTTAAGTCATGATTTCCTCTAAAAGTGTGTGTGTCTGTGTGTTAGCTGCTTATTATATCTGACTCTTTGTGATCCCATGGACTGTAGCCCTCCAGGCTCCTTTATCCATGGGATTTTTCCGGCAAGACTATTGGAGAGGGTTGCCAAGCACTTCTCTAGGTTCCTCTAGGAAAGTTTCCCTGACACACAGATCAGCTCCCAGGTCCTTGTTCAGTGACCTAGTGTACCCCAACACCTCCCCTATGAGGATGCATTTGATACTTTCAAGAAAGTCTTAGTCCTCAGTCTCCTCCACTAGACTCTAAGTTCCAAGAAGTTAGAACCTGCACCTGCCTGTTCACCAGTGGATCACGGCACCTGGAGCAGTGCCTGACACAAAATAGATGCTCAATAAATAGTTGCTGATAGGAAAAATAAATGGGAGGGTGAATGAGTGGAAGAAGGGAAGAGGAGAGGAGAGAAGGAAGTGAGGGTGGAAGGGAGGGAGGGGAGCAGGGAGGACTGGTCTTTTCTGAGAGTCCCTTGCCTTTACTCTAGGTTGAAACAGACAGAGGCATTAGTACTTTCCTTACTCCAGCGCTCCCCTGAGTTGTGGATGATATGTCAAGATAAGCCTCCTGGCTAAGTGAATTCCTAACATTATTGAACGTAACTCCTACTGAAAAGCTGGGATAGCGGATGCCACGCTTTGCATCCCACTAGATGCCCAGCGAGGTATCCCACCCACAGCAAGTCCTATCTTAACAACAGACACTGTGGACGGCCCCTCCAGGCTCCTCTTCACAACATGCTGCCATGCTCATCAACTCAACATATAAGAGTCGAGGAGGAAGAGTGCCAAGCAGAGATGGGCCTGTGAATGACGCCGGAGGAGCAGGGTGTGGGTAGTGGAAGATGAGAGCCTGAACCCGGTTCTAATCCTGACTTTTGGCGGGACTTTGAATCGGCTGCAAATCCCCTCTCGACTCAATCTCCGCCTCTGTAAAATGGAGAATCCAGCCCTCCTTTCCCTATCTGCCGAGGCTGCTGTGAAGAGATAAGGCCAGGAAGGCACTGTAAGCGCGGGGAACTGTGAATATTCATGCCTGACATCTCTCAGGGCGACCTTCACAGCTGCCACTCATCCAGTCACTGGTCGCCACTTTCCCCCACCACCTTGCAGAGTTCCTAGTTCCAGTTCCACTTGTCTCTCCTCTTCCCTTAGAAATCCTCAGTAGCCAGACATTTCCTCTAAAAGTGTGTGTGTCTGTGTGTTAGCTGCTTATTATATCTGACTCTTTGTGATCCCATGGACTGTAGCCCTCCAGGCTCCTTTATCCATGGGATTTTTCCGGCAAGACTATTGGAGAGGGTTGCCAAGCACTTCTCTAGGTTCCTCTAGGAAAGTTTCCCTGACACACAGATCAGCTCCCAGGTCCTTGTTCAGTGACCTAGTGTACCCCAACACCTCCCCTATGAGGATGCATTTGATACTTTCAAGAAAGTCTTAGTCCTCAGTCTCCTCCACTAGACTCTAAGTTCCAAGAAGTTAGAACCTGCACCTGCCTGTTCACCAGTGGATCACGGCACCTGGAGCAGTGCCTGACACAAAATAGATGCTCAATAAATAGTTGCTGATAGGAAAAATAAATGGGAGGGTGAATGAGTGGAAGAAGGGAAGAGGAGAGGAGAGAAGGAAGTGAGGGTGGAAGGGAGGGAGGGGAGCAGGGAGGACTGGTCTTTTCTGAGAGTCCCTTGCCTTTACTCTAGGTTGAAACAGACAGAGGCATTAGTACTTTCCTTACTCCAACGCTCCCCTGAGTTGTGGATGATATGTCAAGATAAGCCTCCTGGCTAAGTGAATTCCTAACATTATTGAACGTAACTCCTACTGAAAAGCTGGGATAGCGGATGCCACGCTTTGCATCCCACTAGATGCCCAGCGAGGTATCCCACCCACAGCAAGTCCTATCTTAACAACAGACACTGTGGACGGCCCCTCCAGGCTCCTCTTCACAACATGCTGCCATGCTCATCAACTCAACATATAAGAGTCGAGGAGGAAGAGTGCCAAGCAGAGATGGGCCTGTGAATGACGCCGGAGGAGCAGGGTGTGGGTAGTGGAAGATGAGAGCCTGAACCCGGTTCTAATCCTGACTTTTGGCGGGACTTTGAATCGGCTGCAAATCCCCTCTCGACTCAATCTCCCCTCTGTAAAATGGAGAATCCAGCCCTCCTTTCCCTATCTGCCGAGGCTGCTGTGAAGAGATAAGGCCAGGAAGGCACTGTAAGCGCGGGGAACTGTGAATATTCATGCCTGACATCTCTCAGGGCGACCTTCACAGCTGCCACTCATCCAGTCACTGGTCGCCACTTTCCCCCACCACCTTGCAGAGTTCCTAGTTCCAGTTCCACTTGTCTCTCCTCTTCCCTTAGAAATCCTCAGTAGCCAGACAGGATGAAAGAGACACATCTATTACCTCCTACAGCGACAGTCATAAATCCCATTGCAATTAAACCTAGCCTGGGAAAGGGCTCAAAACACAGAACACGCTGCTGTTTCACTTTTGCCAATTACAACGTGACAATGATTGAAGAGCCCAGTGCTGCACGGGTACCCACTCGGCCTTCCTCCTGCTCCCGCAGTGAGTAACCAGACAGGGTCTGGGGGCTTGCAGGTATCAGAGAAGAGCATGCTGACCGAATCTGCAGGGGCCACAGAACTCAGAAGGCGCGCTCTTAGCTCGTCAGGTGACAGAACCCAAGTGCAAAATGACTGGCCGAACAGAAGACTGAGGGAAACCTAGGAAATGACATCTTGGACGGAAAATACAAAGTCTTACATTTGGATTTGAGAAATCAATAGCCAATCTCTAAATGGGGGACACCTGGCTTGGGACATTTATTAAAAGAAAAAGATACAGTTTTTTTGTTCATTTGTTTTTTAACCCAAGCTTGACATGAGCCAACGGTGATAAACTGCTACTTAGAAAAAGAAAAGTGCAAACCTGAGTTGTATTAATGATAGCAGAGTATGTGGGACAAAGGAGGGGATCTCCCGCTCTGATCCCCGCTCTAGCCAGGCTAATGCCAAACTGGGGCCAACCTGGTCACCATTTTCACAAGGACAATGGGAAACTAGGGAAGGAGAGGGTCCAGGCTAGTAACACAAAGGGAAATTAAATCATAGGGGAAGTGGCTGAAGGGGCAGGACATCTTCATCCAGGGGAGCGATCTGGGAGGGACATGATTGCTGACTTCAAGTGTTTAAAGGGCCATCAAGAAGAATTAGGTGGACCACCTTCTCTGATGGTCCAGCCTGCCAATGCAAGGGACACAGTTTTGATCTCTGGTCCAAGAAGATTCCACATGCTATGGGGCAACTAAGCCCTGATGCTACAAGCACTGAGCTGGCACAACCTAGAGCCCATGTTCCACAAGAGAAGCCACCGCAATGAGAAGCCCTCGAACTGCAACTGGAGAGTAGATCCAGTTGTGGCAACTAGAGAAAGCCTTCGATCAGCAGTGAAGGTCCAATGCAGCCAAAAATAAACCAATAAAATAATTAATCGTTTTTAAAACGAAGAAGATGAACTTTCCTAGGCCCACCAGAGCCCGACTAAGGCCACAGAAGGAAGTGAGGAGGCATCAGAGAAAACTGACTACCAACCAGAGTTGCCACCTCAGAGGCAGAGCATTATCTGTCCTTGCAGGATGCAGGCAGAGGCTGAATTTAGGAGAAAACAAAAACAGCAGAGTCCATGACCTCGCATGCACAGGTCTCCACAGAGCACACAAATGACTGAGCTGGAGGAGATTTTCCTCAGTTGAGCTGGAGATGGTCCCAGATTGCTTTGGCTGAGCGGCTTCAAGGGACCCACATGCCTGCTTCCTTGTCCTCTCTCACTTCCTGCCCCTCTGGGTTCATTTTTCTGCCATTTGTGCCTCTCCCTTCCCATCCCCACCCCCACCCCTGCCCAGCACACCACACGTCTGGACACCAGGATTCACTTCTCCATCATCTCTGCTGAGAAGCCTTCTCTTGGCTCCCAGGAGCAGGCTGGGTGCCCCTGCACCCCGGCTCCCTTAGTGCCCTGTGTTTTTGGCATCAGAGTACTCCCCTTCCACCAAGAGTACTGTTTATTTCTAAAATTCATTCAGCTTTGGCTGCGCTGGGTGCTTGTTGCCACACATGGAAGTTCCCTAGGTGCTGCGAGCGGGGGCTGCTCTCTAGTTGCATTGCACCCAGTGGCTTCTATCGCTCAGTGCACAGGCCCTAGGGCACGCGGGCCCACAGGCTTTGTGGCCCTGCGGCAGGTGGGATCTTAGTTCCCATACCAGGGGTTGAACTTGTGTACCCTGCACTGGCAGATGGATTCTTAACCACTGGACCACCAGGAAAGCCCGAGTTATTGCTTATTTACTTGTCCAGTTTCCCGGCTGTGTGTAGGCTGGGGGAAGGCAGAGACCATGTCCTGTTTGCTCATCACTGTACCCAGAGCACCCGGGACAGCACATGGCACACTGCATACGGAATTAACATCTCTGAGTTCCAAGTGTATGAATGAACTCGACTCTAAGTGAAGCTCCCAGACTACAGAATGGGGAGATTCCAGTGCTAGGACCTCCAGGCTTCCTATCCTTAGAGAACCCGTCACCTTCTGTCTCCGTTGGGCTGCATATCAGCTTTGAGGCTTTTCTGCCCCAACACGTGCAGGGGAAGACATTTCCCCTTCCAACCGCAACAGGATTCCCACAGCTCCTGGGTGTCTGAGCTACATCTTCCTATCCCAACAACAGACATCTGGGGAAGTTCTTGCCTGAAAAACAGGAGGTATCAATCTGTCTGACAGGGTTTGCCAGATGGTCAGAGATTGGAGTAGATGGTCTCTGAGGCCCCTTTCTGCCCTGGGAAGCTCTGCTCTGGGATTTTGGAAGGGCCTGTCCTCCTGCACTGGGGCTATCCTGAGGGCCCTTTGAATAGAAATATGCCCCATCCCAGGGTGTGACTCCCAGCCAGGAGATGAATCCTCAGCCAGGATAAGCTTGCTCTTTCTCCCTCCTCACCTCAGGCTATGCGGCAGGCACAGGAGGAGCCCCAGGGCATCCCAAACTTGGGACAGCAGATAAAGGGCAGAATATTCACTCTCACTTGGTCAGCTCATTGAGAAAGTGAAGACCCAAGGAGTTCAATGTCTTTGCCCTGCTTTAGAAACGCTCATTCTATGCTCAGAAGTTAACAGCGTTGCTCTTAACATGAACATTTTCTCCGTTTTGTTTACCCTCTGCCTCTGCGGCTGCTATTGGTGCCATTAATATTTAATGCCTCTTGAGGAAGGCGTGTTTCCCTGGCATGACAGCCCTGGTGCAGTATTCATCAGAGACACTGGCGGGGAGCTCCCCGCCTCCTGCTGCTCAGCGGGGCCCACGGGGCCAGAATCTGGGAACAGGGCCACGGCTGGCCCATCCTCCCCACCTCCTGGGGGCATCCTGGCCGTGGCTGGGAGGCGGGAGGCTCAGGCTCTGTGCAGCCTTCTGGGAACAGCAGTCCCTGAAATCTGCTGAAGGCTCCCAGTTTATTTATCCACTTCTTAGTCACTGGGCCTCTGGCAAAGAGGTTTCCAGCCACATAGGTTGGAAAATAATACAAATTATTAACATTTAAAATGATAAAGTAATGATCCTGCTCTGTGAGGTGACAAAACAGCTCTGAGAGAGGACCCAGGAGTAGGCTGTGCAGGGCTCGTCTTTACCCATTAGACCCTCTGGGGCAAGTCTGGAGGTGGGCTGCAGTCCTACCAGAAAGGCCAGCTGCTCCTGGTTCTCCTTTGACCTCTGTGCTTAGAAACTACCCACATATTACAGTCTGGGAAGAAAGATTATTGTGAATTACAAGCTCAGGAGCAAGGAACCCAAGCAGCTGGAATTGGGGACCAGTTTCCCTGGTTGCCGACTAAGGTCCGTCTAGTCAAGGCTATGGTTTTTCCTGTGGTCATGTATGGATGTGAGAGTTGAACTGTGAAGAAGGCTGAGTGCCGAAGAATTGATGCTTTTGAACTGTGGTGTTGGAGAAGACTCTTGAGAGTCCCTCGGACTGCAAGGAAATCCAACCAGTCCATTCTGAAGGAGATCAGCCCTGGGTGTCCTTTGGAAGGAATGATGCTAAAGCTGAAACTTGTACTTTGGCCACCTCATGCAAAGAGTTAACTCTTTGGAAAAGACTCTGATGCTGGGAGGGATTGGGGGCAGGAGGAGAAGGGGATGACCGAGGATGAGATGGCTGGATGGCATCACGGACTCAATGGACGTGAGTCTGAGTGAACTCCGAGAGATGGTGATGAACAAGGAGGCCTGGCGTGCTGCGATTCATGGGATTGCAGAGTCGGAAACGACTGAGCGACTGAACTGAACTGAACTGAACTTCCCTGGTGTCTCAGAGGTTAAAGCATCTGCCTCCGACTCGGGAGACCTGGGTTCGATCCCTGGGTTGGGAAGATCCCCTGGAGAAGGAAATGGTAACCCACTCCAGTATTCTTGCCTAGAGAACCCCATGGACAGAGAAGCCTGGTAGGCTATAGTCCACGGGGTTGCAAAGAGTCAGACACGACTGAGCAACTTCACTTCACTTAACTTTGCCCACACATGATCTTCCCTGGTGTTTCAGCAGTAAAGAATCTGCCTGCAATGCAGGAGACACAAGAGACAGGAGTTCGATCCCTGGAGGAGGAAATGGTAACCCACTCTAGTACTCTTGCCTGGGAAATCCCATGGACAGAGGAGTCTGGCAGGCTATATAGTCCGTAGGATCACAAAGAGTTGGACATGACTGAGCATGCATGCATGCACTTGCCCATACAAGGGCCAGCCTCAGCACCAATATCTGCTCAGTCCTTGAGGAGCCAGAGCGAGACAATGCCATTTATCAGGAGGGGTGGGGGGCGGGGGGCAGAGGCCCCAGTTACATCTTGACTCTTGTCATTAATAAGCCCGTGGTCTTAGCCAGACCTCTTAACCTCCACTCAGCTCAGTTCAACCCAGTTTTCTCATCTGACAAATAACGAATTATTTCATTTTAGACCTGGAAGAGGCCCCAGAAAATATCGAGTCCAATCTCCTCTCTGTACAGATAACATCTGTCCTCTCTCCTTCTCAGCATGGCTATAAGGATTAATTAGAATACAGGGCATCCTCTGTATTTGTGGATTTGGGATTTAAGACTTGACATGGGGTCAATCCTTTCATTTTGTTTCTGCCTTGCCTCTTGCTGACCACTATTCAGCAGGGACCTGTAGATAACTCAGAAACCAAGGCACAGAGTTCTCGTTACTCATCGTAATGCTTTGCAGGCGTGTGGCTGCTGCTCAGATTTCAAAGCATCTCACTTGCTTTATCTCTTCGATCCCTATGAGGTGGGCGGGGAGGTATCAACATGGCAGATAGGGAAATGCAGATTCTACATCCTCATGGGTCATAAGTGGCCAAGAGGGAACTTGATTCCTAGTCATCTCATTCTCTGCCCAGGTTTTGTTTTTTTTTTTTTTTGTGGTCACTGAAAACATACTCTCTTTGGCATCATCAGAAAACCTTAGAAGAAGGAAAAGAAAGGGCTTCAGAAAAGAAGGGGCTTTGGGAAATGGGTGAAAAGCTGTCCAAAGCATTGTGTGTAAGGAACAAATACTTCCAAGACTTGTCTTTTTGCAGGGATAATCAGAGGTGCCATATACAAGTAAACTATATTTTTATTAAGATCCCACACTGCCAAGCCAGATGACATCAGCTCTGCAGAACTCCTATCAAACTGACCTTTTATTTCCTATAAGCTAGTCAGCATTTGTAGAGACTCCCCTTAGGAAGTAATTCTAAAACCCGGGTAAGGAGAGTTGTCAGGGAAGTGAATCTGCATTTTCAGATGATAACACTTAGTATGAGAATTTCTGGAAACAATTATCCTCTTCCTATCAGATCCCATGTCTTATGTATCCTCATACCTCTGGCACCTAACCACCCATGGCACAGACAGAGGTGAGCGAACTGCTGTGTTTGACAGCCTAGAGTGGGGGAAGGGATTACAAGTGGGTCTCGAACTTCAGAATTTCTGTAAATCCCTAGGTGCTGCTTAAAAAGCAGATGCCAGATTCAGAGACTCCACTGTAGATTTCAGTAGAACTGAAACCTACTTTCTTTTTCTTGTTGTTCTGAAATCTACATTCTTAGTAAATTCTCTAAATAAGCATTTAAATAGGTGATCCTTGGCCCTCCCTTTTAAAATTATGGCTCAGAAAGGATTCTGCATTCCCAAGCTGGCAAGTCCTCCTGAGGGCTATTTATATATGTCACATCCACGCAGTCTGCCCGAAGGTGCTCGGGTTTTATAAATATCCCCCGGCCAAGCAGGTAAAGGTTACTGCCCTGACTTTGCTTAGGCTCTGGGCCATTAGCAGAAAAGACTCTGATGCTATGAAAGATTGAGGGCAAGAGGATAAGGGGGCAACACAGGATGAGATGGTCAGATAGCATCATCGACTCAGTGGACATGAGTTTGAGCAATCTCAGGGAGATAGTGAAGGACAGGGAAGCCTGGCGTGCTGCAGTTCATGGGGTCAGAGAGAAGCAGACATGACTTGGCTACCGAATAGCAACAACATCTGGCTTGCTGGAGTCCTACAAACAACCAATCTTCCAGGGCTTGGGAGGTGACAGACAGCAGGGGACTCTGCATAGCAGCCCCAGGCCTCAGAGGGCAGCAGAGCGTTGGACCTTCTCGAAGGAGAAACTTGAGCCTGAGCGGCAGAAGGACAGGTCTCAGCAACTGCTTTCTGGTCTAACACAGCTGAGGGCAATTAGCCTTCAGAGGGGCAGCTTCGATTTGGCATCCAGCAGCTGCCACCTTCTTCGGGAGCCTGTTTGTATTCTCACAAGGAGCACCAAGCCGGGGGCATCTCCCTGGATATGGCTCTGTTCCAGAACCCAGAGATTCAAAGAAAAATAAAACTCACACAAGTCAATCTGCCAGCTGCAGGGGCCTCACCGCTGAGCCCCACGCTCATCCTCACCTCTGCCTGCCTGTTAAGTAGGAAGATATTTCTGGTCTCTCCCTGACGAAGATTATTCATCAGGGATTTCTGTTGAGCTGAGCTAGAGGTGGGAGGGGATGGGGAGACTAAACACACACAAATCCCATCCGTGTCTTTCTCACAAAGGGTCTCTCACTTACACCAGAGAAGCAGATTAGGGGCTTCTCTGGTGGCTCAGCAGTAAAGAATCTGCCTGCCAAAGCAGGAGATATGGGTTCGATCCCTGGGCCAGGAAGATCCCACCTGCCATGGAGCTACTAAGCCCATGCACCGCAACCACTGACTTTCTCCTGCAGAGCCTGAGCCCACACGCCACAGCTGCTGAGCCCGCACGCCCTCGAGTCCAGGTTCCCCAACAAGAGAAGCCACTGCAATGAGAAGCCTACTGCAGTGAGGAGTAGCCTCCGCTCACCACAGCTAGAGAAAAAGCCCGGACAGCAACAAAGACCCAGCACAGTCAAAAATAACTGAGCAGATCGAAAGCTCTGTGCTTCCCCACCCACACCCCCTACCCTCCAGAGCAGAAACAAGGTCCCTCGTGCCAGCGGCAGGACCCACTTCCTCAGCATCTTGCCTCTCACCCATTACCGCTTCACTGAGTCCCCTGAGGGTTCTAAGGATGCAGTAATGTCCAAAACATTGCTATTCCTTCTCCATGGCTCATAAGGAGATGGCATTTTTCAGAAATGGTCACAACATCTCCCATCCCACATGCTCTCCCAGTGATGGGACTCTAGACACTGCCTCTTGAAGGTAGGGAGGCCTTGCGACTACAGTGGAAGGGATGCTATGGGAGTTCCACTGGGTCAGAAAGGGCAATACAGCTTCCGCCCAGTTCTTCTGGGTTGCTTGGTCTTAGTACATGCCTCCAGGCGGCATCGAAGCTCAAGCAGCCTGCAGAGGAGCCCACACGGTGAGGCCCATTTAGAGAGGAAGAGAGGCCCCCTCCAGTCAGTGCCGACCTACCAGCCATGTAGTTTTATGCACCTGCTCCCAGCTGCCCCTAGTGGATGCTACATGGAGCAAAGCTGACTCCTTCTCAGTCTTCCCCATCAAGCACTGTTGCCCCAGTTGAAGACTGTGAGCTAAATAAATGATAGTCGATATGTAAAAGCACTGTGGTTGCCCAGCCTCCCACTTACTTCCCTTCACCTTTGTCATTCTGTCACTAAAATAGGACTCTGAGATTACAGAGCCATGTGAGTTTATGTAGCATGACCCATGTGTGGGATCTGCAGGGGGCAGAGTTCAGAGTTCAGGGTGGATTCAGCCCTGACTGACAGGTCCCTCCGCAGGCTTTACCTTGATGATTCACCCAGAGCAGAGTGGCTGTGCATGTCAGGCTGGCAGCCAAGACCGTGGGTCTCAGCCAGTGAAGTGATACATGGGGAGCTTGCCGGCTCCAGTTCCCAGGGCACGCGGTTCTGATGCATGTGCTCAGCCACTTCCATTGCTCCCCAGGGGTGTTGTCTCCAGGTGTCTGTAAATGAGCATCATCCTGCAGTGTTGTCCTGAGATGTCCTCATCTGGCAGGCTCATCCAAGCCTGGGTGTTCAACGTTGATGAAGACAAAAAAAGCCCCGCTTGCCTGTACCAGGAACTCTGAGGCGCTCCAGGACCTTTGCCAGAGTTGGAGGAGATCTGTGGCTGTTTATCCCTTTCAAGGTGCCAGACAGAGTGCCAGGCTGTGGTTGCAGTGTAGCTATTAACACCTGGCAGAGAATGAGCTGGTTGGATGGCATCATCAACTCAATGGACGTGAGTTTGAGCAAACTCTGGGAGACAGCGAAGGACAGGGAAGAGTGGTGTGTTGCAGTCCACAGGATCGCAGAGTCAGACATCACTTAGCAACTGAACGACAACAATGATAATATGGTGACTGTAACAAACGGGAGCAGTGCTTGCAGGAGACGAGGCTGCCAAGTAGGAGGCACCTTTAGACCAAAGGGCAGCCCCAGAGGGGTGGGTGTAGCTGCTGTTGATCCAGCCACAGTTTCTCAGGGTCTTGGTCATAAGCTCCTCTTTCTTAACCTCCCATATTGTCTTGATACTGCATGGAACAGACTCCCTGCATGTCTTATGTGATAAAGATCCCTGCAGGCTGAGTCCTTTTGGGGGCTAGAAATCAACCCTGGACCTTGCAGGGATCCCCATGCTCTTAAAACCTGCGCACACCACACACACAGCGTATGGGCCTTGCAGTCCAGCCACCCCTCCCATTCCCTGTTGTAGGTTGATCCATGGTCTCCAAGCTCTGGTGTCCTGTGGAGGGGAGGGACCAAGGGCAGGCTTGAGGAGAGGTTCACATAGAGACATATGAGCACACCCACTCCTTCAGACCCCCAGCAAGCCAGCAAAGTCACGATGAGAGAGGTGGAGGAGCTGGGGAAGGAGAACTGCGAACCAAACACTGAGACTGAATCAGCCAGGAGGCCAGGAGAAACTGGATCTGAATGATGACAAGATATCTGACAAGGTAGAGCTGGAGGGGAGAGCGGGACAAGCTGAGAGACTGGTTTTGACATCTCTACACTACCATGCGTAAAGAGATAGCTGGAGGGAAGCTGCTGTATAGCTCAGGGGGCTCTGTCAGGGCTCCGTCACGACCTAGAGAAGTGGGAGGCATAGGGGTGGGAGGCAGGTACAAGAGGGAGCAGACATATGTATACATATAGCTGCTTCACTTCATTGTCCAGAAGAAACACACACATCATGATAAAGCAACTATACTCCAATAAAAAACAAAAATTACAAGCAGAGATAAGGGGCAGCTCTAGGACCCTCAGTCCCTTCCCAGGACTTCAGGCTGGATCATCAAGCTCTTGGAAGCAGGCAGGAAGAGGTTCCTGTGTCTCCCCTAAGCGAAGACCAAATGGGCTTGGTCATGGTGCCCACCTAGTGTCCAAAGACCTCCAGACCCCACTGGATGCTGGGGAAGCAGTTCTCTGGTGTTTAGGGTCCACTGTGGGAAGTGGGATGTCCTGGAGGCCTCACTACAGCTACAAGAGGATGTTAGACAGTAGCCAGAGACATTGGGCCACTGGAGAAGATGAGCAGAAAATGAGGATTGGCTTTGGGCTTTGGCACTGGACCTGACCCAAAAAAGAGGCCACAGAACCATGTAAAAAATGGCTTTGAAGTTTTATTAACTGTGATATTGTGATCTATATTTTTGGTCTTCATCCTCGCTTCCGGCACAGAGCTCTTAAAACCTGGGGAATTTCCTAAGTGATAAGAGCACTGGGAGAATGTTTGATTCTATTATTTGGTCTTTGAGGTTACAGGGTTCCTGAAACCCTTGAGGATGCCTGGGAGATAGAAGCATCTTTTGTTCTAATGAGGTGACTCTAGGCTCCCAGAAGCCTCCTGGATGGGGGGCTGGTCACCAGAAAGACTCAGCCAGGATCAGAAGGTTGGAATTTTTAGCACTGTTCCCCATGCACTTGAGAAGGAAGAAGGCTGGAAATGGAATTAATAATTGATCATGGCGGTGTGCAGAAGCCTCCATAAAATTCCTAAAATACAGGGTTTAAAGAGCTTCCAGATTGGTCAACACGTTCACATCTGAAGATAACATACAACTCCTCGGGGACAGAGGTTCCTGCGTTCAGGACCTTTCCAGATCTCACCCTGTGTATTTCTTCATCTAGTGATTCATCTCTATCCTTTAAAGTGTAAATATTTTGATTTCTGTGAGCTGCTCTAGCAAATTAATCAAATCTGAGGAGGAGGTCAAGTTTTCTCATCCATTAACCATGGCCAATGAAAAGAAGTATACATCGCATCATTAACCAGGACCTAAACGTATATATAAAACTGAAACAAACATTTTGTGAAACAGTAATTTCTTACTGCCTATGACACTATGATGAGTTCTTTTCCATTCTTTTTTATTTTTGCTAAAACTGCTGGTTGTGAACCACTAAACTGATCTCCCAACTTACTAATGGGTCTCAACCTGCAGTTTGAAAAACAGTGCTCTCAAAGGTTGGCAAACTATGGCCCACAGGTCAAATCCTGCCACCTGTTTGGTTTTTAACTGAGATGAAATTCATACAGTTTATATAATTTCATACATATATTTTATAGTATACAATTTAATGATATTTAGTGCAGGCATTCACAATGTTGTACAACAGTCACCTTTCTTCCGTTTCAAAAATGCTTCATCACCCCAGAACAACACCATATTCTCTTCAAGCAATAATGCACACACACCCCATTCTTTCCTACCCTCAGCCCCTGTGTCTCCAGATTTGCCTCCTCTGGGCATTTCACCTAAAGGAATCACAAAATAAGCTTACTTTTGTATCTGGCTTCTTTCACTTAGCACAATGTTTCAAGGTTCAAGTTACAGCACATTATCAGGACTTCATTCCTTTTGATGGCTAAATAATATTCTGTTGTATATAGGTGACTATTTATACATTCAGTTGTTGATGGATAACTGGGCTGTCTCCATCCTATAATGATGCTATAAACATTCATGTTTTTATGTGGCTATGCACTTTATTTCTTTGGGTTATGTACTTAGAGTGGGATTGGTGGGCCATATTATAATTCTGTGTTCAACTTTATGAAGAACTGCAAACTGTTTTCCACAACAGCTGCACCATTTCACACCCTCATCAGCAACATACAAACATTCCGATCTCTTCACACCCTTTCCAATGCTAACTATCTTCTGGTATTTTTTGTTTTATATTAAAAGCCATCAGAGTGGATGTAAAGTACTATTTCATTGTTGTTTTGATTTGCACTTTCTTAAAAACCAAAGAAGTTTTACATCTTTCCACACATTTGTGGAACATTTGGACTTTAGAGAAATGACTATTCAAGTCCATTGCCAATTTTTAAATTGGGTTGTTTGTCTTTTTGCTGTTGAGTTATAAGAGTTCTTATTATTTACTATCCCTTATCAAATTTATGATTTGCAAATATTTTCTCATTTTCATTTTCTCTTTTCATTTTTTGATAGTATCCTTTGATTCACAAAAGTTTAATTGTGATAAGCCCAATTTAACTTTTCTTGCCGTGTTTTTGGTGTCACATCCAAGGTCATGAAGATTTACTGTTATGTTTTCTTCTAATAGTTTTCTAGGGTTTCTCTGATGCCTCAGATGGTAAAGAATCTGTCTACAATGTAGGAGACCCATGTTTGATCCCTGAGTTGGGAAAATCCCGTGGAGAAGGGAATGGCTACCCCTCCAGTATTCTTGCCTGGAGAATTCCATGGACAAGGACCCTGGCAGGCTAAAGTCTATGGGTCTCAAAAAGTTGGACAAGACTGAGTGACTAACTTTATACTTTTAGTTATTATATTTAGGGTTTTGATCCATTTTGGATTACTTTTTACACAAGGATTGAGGTAGAGGCCCAACTTCATTCCTTGTAGAAAACATTTATCCACATATATAGAAAATCTCAAATATTCCATCAAAAAAAAAAACAAAACAGAGCTGAGAAACAAATTCAGCAAAATTACCAGGTACAAGATCAAAATACAAAAACTAGTTTTGTTTCAAGATCCTAGCAATGAACAATTCAAAATGAAAACTGAGAAAACATTTTCATTTACAATAGCATTAAAAGCATAAAGTACTTTGGAACGCCTAAGAGATGAAAGACGCACTGAGAACTACAAAACCTTGCTGGAAGAACTGAAAGAAGACATAATTAAGGAGAAAGACAGCTCAGGTTCATGGGTTGAAAGACTTAATATTGTTGAGAAGGCAATACTCCCCAGAGTTGTTGATAGGTCCAGTACAATCCCTATTAAAATTCCAATGGTGTTTTTCACGGAAATGGAAAAGCTGATCCTCACATTCATAGAGAACTGCAAGGACTCTGAATAGCCAAGATAATATTGAAAAAGAAAAAGCTGGAAGACTCATACTTCCTGATTTCAAAGTTGTTGAATCAAAATGGTGGTGCCAGCATAAATACAGATATTCAGACCAGTGGAATAGAATTGAGAGTTCAGAATAAACCCAAACATCTATGACTAGTTAACTTTTGATGAGGGTGCAAAGACTCTTCCGTGAGGAAAGAATAGGCAAGAAACAGCTCTGAGACAGCTGGAAAACCACGTGCTACTGGCTTATATAAATTAAATTTTATCAGAACACACCCTGCTCATTTGTCTGTGGCTGCTTTTGTGCAACCTGGCAGAGCTGAGCAATCACAACAGAGAGTACAGTCCCAAAGTCTAAAATATCTATTATTTGATCTTTTACCAAAAAAAAAAAAAAGTAAAGACTCTTGGATCATAGAGTATTTCTCATGCTCACCTGTGAACACTGCTTCATTTAACAAACATTTGTTCAGCACCTACCACATACCAGGCATTGCTCTAGACAAAGAGTGAACAAAAAGACAAAAATGTCTATCCTCCTGGACCTTACACTCTAGACAGCTCTACAATTTAAAGAAATCCAATGACCCCTTGGGGAGGGGAAGCAGTGGCTAAAAGTTACAAGTAGACAAGCTGAGACAGAGGCCATGAAGCCTCTAGGCCCTGACCCATCCACAGCTCTCTGTTGGTCCCGGTCACGTCACAACTCATTCAGCTTCATCTTCTGAGCTGGGGCCAGAACCACCCAGCAAGCAATAAATCCTATGGCTCTTCCAGAGATCTAATAAGTTTAGAGGATCATGCAGAGGACAGTGGTGAGTAAAATACAGTCCCTACCTTGCAGAAGACCACAGTCTAGCAAAGAATAAACTAAAGACACAGCATCATAAGAAAAATCAAGACATGTTATTACTTAAGGGGGAAGGATAAATGAGGTTATGAGATTAATAGATGGATACCACTATACATGAATAGATAAACAATAAGGATTTACTGCATAGCATAGAGAATTATAGAGGGCTTCCCAAGTATCGCAGTTAAAGAATCTACCTGCCACTGCAAGAGACTCAAGAGACGTGGGTTCAATTCCCATGTCGAGAAGATACCCTGGAGTAGGAAATGGCAACCTACCCCAGTAGTTTTTGCCTGGGAAATCCCATGGACAGAGGAGCCTGGCAGACTACACCCCATGGGGTCACAGAGAGTTGGACATGACTGAACATGCACACAGGTCACAGAGAATTATTTTCAATATCTTGTAATATAACTTCAAATGGAAGAGTCTGAAAGAGAATATATATGCATACATAAAACACTGAATCATTTTGCTGTATACCTGAAAGCTAACACCATATTGTAAATCAACTATAGTTCAATAAAAAGAAACACTGTCACTCAGAAGCACTGTGCAAAAACTTCTATAGTTTGCATCTCATTTGATGTTCAAGAGAACACACAAAAGATTTGTATCACACTTGAAAGACGAATAAACTGAATTTCAAAGAGCTCAGTATTTTGTCTTTGACCACAAAAATAGTGGGTGGACACCTAAGAATCTGAACCAGGACTATAATGAATCTAAGTTTGCCATTAAATTATGAAATAGACATTTATGGAACTCCCACTATTTTCTAAGCATGATTCCAGGTTCTACTGATACAAAGATGATCAGACTTAGTGTTCTCTACACTCTGTACTCACCGTGAACAGGAGACGGGACATAGATAATTCACTTGCTTGTGGTGGTTTATAGATAATTCAGAAGGCAGGACACAAACATAAGTGAGATAGTGACAATAAAGCAGGTACATGCTAAGGAACCACAAAGAGGTTTAAATAATAATATTTCAAAGCAATTCTCAGATGGGACGGATAGGGAAAACTTCACAGAGGAGAGGGAATACACAGATGGTAGGATTTAAAAATGGGCATATACCAGGTACGCTTCCCCGGTGGCTCAGTGGTAAAGAATCCACCTACATTGCAGGAGACGCAAGAGACTCCAGTTAAATCCCTGAGTCAGGAAGATCCCCTGGAGAAGGAAATGGCAACCCACTCCAGTATTCTTGCCTGACAATCCTATGGACAGAGGAGCCTGGCAGGTTACAGTCCATGGGGTCTTTTTAAAATATTTATTTATTTTTTAATTGAAGGATAATTGTTTTATAGAATTTTGTTGGTCTGTCAAACATCAACAAGAATCAGCCTTAGGGATACATATGTGCCCTCCCTCCTGAGCCTCCCTCCCATCTCCCTCCCCATCCCACCCTTCTAGATTGTTTGAGAGCCCCTGTTTGAGTTCCCTGCGTCATACAGCAAATTCGCATTGGCTGTCTATTTTACATATGATATTGTAAGTCTCCATGTTACTCTCTCCATACATCTCACCCTCTCCTTCTCCCCACCCTCCGTGTCCTAAGTCTGTTCTCTATGTCTGTTCCTCCATTGCTGCCCTGCAAAGAAATTCATCAGTACCACCTTCCCAGATTCCATATAAATGCATCAGTATATGATATTTATATTTCTCTTTCTGACTTACTTCACTCTGTGCAATAGGCTCCAGGTTCGTCTGCCTCATTAGAACTGATTCAAATGCTTTCCTTTTTAGAGTCCGTGGAGTCTTAAAAGCATCAGACGCAACTTAGCGACTAAACCTCCACCACAAGGCATGCTCTGCCCTGAGGTGCACCCAGCCCACAGAGCCCAGGCTGGGCTGAGCAGCAGAAGGTAATGACTATGGGATACCTTGGAGAACCTGTCAACTGGCTAATAAACCTGAGAACTCTGGAGGAGCCCCTAGGTCATACACATTATCTCCTTCTCCAACTCTGCACTCCCCCAAATACACCAGCTCAGGCCAGCCTATTCTTCTTTGGAGCATTCTACCACCTTCTTGAGGAGCAGAGGATAGTTTGGGAATATTCAAGGCTTTGGGTCAGAAGAAAAATTGAAAGTTGCTCAGTCATGTCCAACTCTGAGACCCTATGGACTGTATGTAGCCCACCAGACTCGTCTGCCCTTGGAATTTTCCAGGCAAGAATACTGGAGTGAGCTGCCATGTCCTTCTCCAGGGGATCTTCCCAACTCAGGCATTGAACCCAGGTCTCTCACATCACAGGCAGATTCTTTACTGTCTGAGCCACCATGGAAGTCCTTTTGAGTCAGAAGACTAGGGTTTAAATCCAGGTTCATTCACTAAGAACTGTACTGGCCATGAACGTAACCACTAGCCACTGGTGGATCTTTTAATTTATGTAAAATGCAATTAAAAAGTCAGCTCAGTTGTACTAGCCACATTTCAAGTGCTCAGCAGCCAGATGTAGCTCAAAGAGCCAACACAGTAAGTCCGCCTCATACAAACCTAGTTTCAAGCTTTCAAAGATGCAAACATGCATTCCCATGTCCAATCACATGTTAGTTCACATGTCTGGCATACATTGTCACGTGTGTACATCCTCTGCAAATGGTAAGGGGATTTTCTTTATTTGAGGGGGCACTGTTACTTTTTGAGGCCAGGACCCAAGCACAGAATAGTACATGAAGGTTGCAGCAGCCGTTCAGAATGCAAATCAGGGCTACCACGTCACCCATGATGAGAAAAAAGTCACTACCCAGATGCCACTGGGTCGTTTTTTCAAGAAGGTAGATAGAATTGAATCCTGCAAGGAACCAGAACCTGTGCCATGGATGTCAGGTGTGAATGAAATTGCAGCTTGTCCTCCATCTCCTATTGCTGACAAAGGTTCAGCTCCACCATCTCCCACCTCCTGTACCTCCTGCAGTCAGTAACCCTTCCTGCCATCAGTTCACTCGACGCCAACCCCTGTATGCCAACTGTTAAACAGAGCTACTGAACTTTTCAAGATTCTGTACTATAAATTAAAAATGCTTTATCTTTTGTGTTCATTTGTTTTCATGCACTATTTGTGTGAAAAGTGTTATAAACCTATTATGGTACAGTACTATATAGCTGACTATGTTAGTTGGGTACCTAGGCTAACTTTGTAGGACTTACAAACAAATTGGTCTTATAAACACATACTCTTGGAATGGAGCTCCTTCATATGTAGGGGACTCCCTGTACTGGGCAAAGTAGATAGGGAATATTTCCATCATTGCAGAAGGTTCTCTGGCCAACACTGATTTCAAAGCTCTAGTGGTCCAGTGGTTACGGATTTGCCTACCAATGCAGGGCTCACAGGTTCAATCCCTGGTCTGGGAAGATTCCATATTCCACGGAACAACTAAGCCCATGCACCACCACTACTGAGCCCACACTATAGGGCCCTCACACTGCAGCTACTGAAGCCCATGCACCCTTGAGCCTGTGCTCATCAACGAGAAGCCATTGCAAGAAGGCTGCACACCACAACTACAGAGTAGCCCCCGCCTGCTGCAACTAGAGAAAGCCTGAGCACAGCAAGAAGACCCAGCACAGCCAAAGAAACAAATTAATTTCATTTCAAAGAAGTTTTTTAAAAGCCCATGACCTAAAGTTAGCTGTTTTTTCTTTGCACCTCATTTTCTTTATCTTAAAGTAACCCTACAAATATTCCACTACCAGGACCTGTGGGTAAAATGAGATAAACTTGAAAGTGTCCTGGTATCTTCCACTTTCCTTTTCAATACAATAAATCTTCCCTTCAGCTTTCTGTAAGGCTGGGGCCCCCAGCTCCACTCAGACAGAAATGCCCCCACGATGGGCACAGTCACCCTTCCCCAGACAATGACCCATGGAACAACAACAAAAAAAATGTGGAGCATTAAAAAGCAAAGTGAAACAGAAGTCCTTCACGAGTGGGCCCACCTCTCGGTCCTCATGTTCCTGGATCTCTCAGGAGCACCTGTTAAAGCTCATCACTCTTTCCTTGACTTCCAGAAGACCCTGCTCACCTGGCTTTCCTCCAAAGACTAGTGGCATCTTCTCATCAGTTCAATCTCTTAATTTGGAAGTGACCCAGAGCTTTGTCCTTGGACCTCTTCAGTATCTCCGCAAATCCAGTCTCAGAACTTTAAGTATCTACATGCTGATGGGGGGCCTTCCCTGGTAGCTCAGCTGGTAAAGAATCTGTCTGCAACGCAGGAGACCCTGATTCAATTCCTGGGTTGGGAAGATCCCCTGGAGAAGGAATAGGCTACCCACCCCAGTATTCTTGGGCTTCTCTAGTGACTCAGACAGTAAAGAATCTGCCTGCAATGCAAGAGACCTGGGTTCGATCCCTGGGTAGGGAAGATCCCCTGGGAGAGGGCATGGCAACCCACTCCAGTATTCTTGCCTGGAGAATCCCATGGATTCTCCGAGGAGAATGGACAGAGGAGCCTGGTGGGCTATAGTACATGAGGTCACAGACATTCAGATAGGACTGAAGCGACTTAGCACTCATGCATGCCTACACTGATGACTTTCAAGTCTGTATTTCTAGCAGAAGCCAGTCGCTTGAACTCCAGGCTCACACTCCTAAATGTCACCAGATAGTCAGTCATAACAGGTATCTCAGAATTATTAGCCCAAAACTGGACTCAGAGAGCTTCTATTCCCAAATAGTCCAGTCTCCCTTTCTATTGCAGCAAATGCCAATTCCATCCTTCTAAAGCTAAACCAAAAACTTTGGTATCACACTTGATGCCTCTCTTGCTCACACATCTCATATCTAAACCATCAGGAAATTCTGTTGGCTTTACCTTCAAAATCTATCCAGATTCCACCACTTCTTACTACTGGGCTGCTGCACCTGGTGTGAGTCAACATCATCTTCCCCCTGGATTCCTACAAGAGTCTCCTAATTTGGTCTCCCTGCATTTTCCCCTGCAATCAGAGTGATCCCTTCAAAACTAAAGTCAGCTCATGACCTTGTTTTATGCAAAACCTTCTGCTTCCTACAGTTCAATATAAAACAAAACAACTCATGGGCAGAAGATCTAAGTAGACATTTCTCCAAAGAAGATATCCAGATGGCCAGGAGGCATGTGAAAAGATGCTCAACACTGTTCATTCTTAGAGAAATGCAAATCAAAACTATAACGAGGTATCACCTCTCACACCAGTCAGAATGGCTGGTCTCACACCAGATCACAATGCCATATGATCCTCCAACTCCATCATCAAAAAGCATACAAAAAATAAATGCTTGAGAGGGTGTGGAGAAAAGGGAACCCTCCCCCTACACTATTGAGAAGAATGTAAGTTGAGGCATCCAGTACAGGAAAACAGCATGGAGTTTCCTTAAAAAAACTAAAATGTGATCTGCCATATATCCTACAATTCCACTCCTGAGCATATATGAAAACTCTAAATCAAAAATATACATGCATCCCAGTGTTCACAGAACTATTCCCATAGCCAAGACATGGAAGCAACACAAGTGTCCATCAACAGACGAATGGATAATGAGGATGCAGCACATACATACAATGGAATATTACTCAGCTATACAAAAGAATGAAATAATGCCATTTGTAGCAACATGGATGGGCCTATAGCCTCTTGATGAAAGTGAAAGAGAGTGAAAAAAGTTGGCTTAAAGTTCAACATTCAGAAAACGAAGATCATGGCATCCGGTTCCATCACTTCATGGCTAATAGATGGGGAAACAGTGGAAACAGTGGCTGACTTTATTTTTCTGGGCTCCAAAAGCACTGCGGATGGTGATTGCAGCCATGAAATTAAAAGACGCTTGCTCCTTGGAAGGAAAGTTATGACCAACCTAGATAGCATATTCAAAAGCAGAGACATTACTTTGCCAACAAAGGTCCATCTAGTCAAGGCTATGGTTTTTCCAGTAGTCACATATGGATGTGAGAGTTGGACTATAAAGAAAGCTGAGTGCCGAAGAATTGATGCTTTTGAACTGTGGTGTTGGAGAAGATTCTTGAGAGGCCCTTGGACTGCAAGGAGATTCAACCAGTCCATTCTGAAGGAGATCAGTCCTAGGTGTTCATTGGAGGGACTGATGCTGAAACTCCAATACTCTGGCCACCTGATGTGGAGAGCTGACTCATTTGAAAAGACCCTGATGCTGGGAAAGATTGAGGGTAGGAGGAGAAGGGGATGACAGAGAATGAGATAGTTGGATGGCAGCACCAACACAATGGACATGGGTTTGGGTGGACTCCAGGAGTTGGTGATGGACAGAGAGGCCTGACGTGCTGCGGTTCATGGGGTTGCAAAGAGTTGGACACGACTGAGTGACTGAACTGAACTGAAAGATTATCACACTAAATGAAGTAAATCAGACAGAAACAAATGTTACAATTACCCCTTATACGTGGAATCTAAAAAATAATGCAAATGAATTTATTTACAAAGCAGACTCACAAAGAAAACAAACTTCTAGCTACCAAAGGAGAGGAATAAACTAGGATCTTGGGATTAACAGATACATACTACTATATATAAAGCAGATAAACAAGGACCTACTGTATAGCACAGGAGATCATATTCAATATTTCATAAAACCTATAATAGATAAGAATCTGAAAAAGAGCATATATTATGTACAACTGAATCACTTTACCATATACCTGAATCTAACATAACATTGTAAATATACTTCAATTAAAAAAAAAAAAAAACTCCTTCTGTTTCGCATTTTACTCTAAAGAACCACATGGTCTGACCCTTGTAGCCACAGCTCTGACCTTGTCTCCTATTGTTCTGCCAGGTCAGCCCCCTGGTTATGTCTTAGACATGTCAGGGCCCCTCCTGCCTCTGGTCTCTGCATGTTCGCATGGGCTGTTCCCTCTCTGACATGCTCTTCTCCTGGTATCTGCCTGGCTCCTCTCTCACTTCCTTTAAGTCTTTACTCAAACATTACTTTCTCAGTGGGGCTTTCCCTAGCCACCCCATCTAACATTTTGACACCCTTTCCCTTGGCCCTTTCTTGTCCTTTCCTTGTTTCATTTTTCTCCTTAATACTTATCCTTGACAGACCACACATACAATTTATTTTTATATTCTTCATGACTCAGGGTTCTTGCTTGTTTTATTTTTTTTTTTCTTGCTTGTTTCAATTCACTACTTTATGCCCAGTGCCTGGAACAGTGCTTGATCTCTAGCAGGCACTAAATAAATATTTGCTCAGTGAATGAATGAACCAAGAGCTGGAGGCTGCATGGAGACCAGTGGCCACCAGCTCCCAACATCCATGGGCAGGACCCCTGGTGGAGCAGCCTGATCTCCCCCGCAAGCACCTTGACCCGGGCTTTGGAGGAATGACCAGGGAATGTGGGCCACTGAGATAAGTCAGCGTAGTAGGGCAGTGCCTTGCCACTGGGCTTCAAGGCTCACAGGCAGCCGTGTGGATGGAAGCAGTGGGTTCCAGTGGCAACAGGAACTATGAAGTGTGAGAGGCAGTATGTGCTCAGGGCTGCCGATGAAACAAACAGACGCGGGCAGGAAATCTTCCTAGAGCCGAGTAGAATTTCTTCCTATCGTGTATGGCAGGGAGGGTGATAAAGTATTTCTTAAGGGCTCATACCTGGAGGGAGGCCTTGTTGAGACAGGTGAAACCAACAACCCATGTCTCGTGATGATCATCTTCATGCATGCATGCTAACTCACTTTATCATGTCTGACTCTGTGCAACCCCATGGACTATAGCCCACCGGGCTCCTATGTCCATGGAGTCCTCCAGGTAAGAATACTGGAGTGGGTGCCATGTCCTCCTCCAGAGGATCTTCCCATCCCAGGAACTGAACCCACATCTCCTACATCGCATGCACATTCTTTACCACTGAGCCACCAGGGAAGCCTGTGATGACTACAATGCACTGATAATACAGAATAATGCACGTGCTCATGGTGGGGGTAAATAGGCTCCTGAGAGCTCCACTCTCCCCGTCCCCCGAATCAGGATGGCGCCTATATAGGAATGAAGGAATATACTGTAATGCTGGAAATCTTTATTTCCAGCATTGGGGTGCAGACAAGCCTAAGGACCTTCAGAGGCTCAGGAGGGTCACAGAGGATGGGGGATGGAGGGCTCTGGGGGAGCAGGGGCCAGGCTACTGGGCTGGCTATATGGGAGCCGCAGAGGTGAGGAGAGGGGAAGAGCAGGAGGTGGTCATGGCACAACAGAAGCAAAACTGCTCTCAAAGGTGAAGTATGGAACAAAGGTGAGCTGGAAGGATTTTATGAATATTACCAGGAAATGAGTATCCGGAACAAAAGACGCGGGAGGGGAGAAGTCAGCCTTGGGTAAAAAGCTTTAAAACACCGCATCTCATTAACGCCTCTAGTCCACTCAGCGGGCAGCCACGGTTCCCTGAGATTTACAGATGAGGGGCCAGGAGCTCTAAGAGGCTAATTCACTTGCCCAAGGTCACACAGCTCTTGGTGGCTGGATACAGAATTTGGCTCAAGTTTCTGTAACTCCAAAGCCAGTGGTTCTTCACAGGAGCCCTGTGAGGCTTTCTGAAAATTTGGGGGATATTTTTTTCCTCTAAATGTAGTAATGCCCAAGCATTTATGTACAAGCACACCTCAGAAAAACTGCAGGCTCCATTGTAAACCACCACAATAAAGCGAATATCACAATAAACTGAGTCACATGAATTTTTTGGCTTCCCGGTGCATATAAAAGTTATGTTTACACTATACTCTGGGCTTTTCTGATAACTTAGAGGGTAAAGAATCCACCTGCAATGCAGGAAACCAGGAGACCCAGGAGATGCAGTTCGATCCCTGAATTGGGAAGATCCCCTGGAGGAGAAAATGGCAACTCACCCTAGTATCCTTTCCTGAAAAATCCCAAGGACAGAGGAGCCTGGCCGGCTAGTCTAAAGGGCTGGAGACGACTGAGTGACTAAACACACACACACTATTCTGTGGTCTATTAGCTGTATGATAGCATTATGTCTAAAAGCACAGTGTCTATACGTCAATTTAAAAATCCTTCATTGCTACAAAATGCAGACCATCATCTGAATCTTCAGAGAATCATAATTATTTTAACCGGTAGAGGGTCTTGCCTCAATATTGATGGCTACTGACTGATCAGGGTGGTGGGTGCTGAAGGTCGGGGCACCTTAAAATAAGACAAGAATGAATTTTGCAAATCAACGGACTCTTCCTTTTCCTTATACTGCTGTTTGATAGCGTTTTACCCACAGCAGAACTTCTTTCAAAGTTGGCGTCAGTCCTCTCAAAGGCTGCTGCTGCTTTATCAACTAAGTTTATATCATACTCTCTTTTTTAAGAAGATAGTCACATCCCCTTTTGCTCACATTTTCTTTTCTTAAATAATTTTTGTTTACTTATTTTCTGCTGTGCTGGTCTTCGTTGCTGTGTGGGCCTTTCTCTAGCTGCGGCGAGTGGGGGCTACTTCAGCTGCGGTGCTCAGCCACTCTCGCTGTGGCGGCTTCTCCTGTTGCAGAGCACGGGCTCTACACTATGTGGGCCTTAATAGTTGTGGCAGGTGGGCTCAGTGTTTGTGGCTCATGGGCCTAGCTGCTCCAGGGAATGTGGGATCTTCCCAGACCAGGGATAGAACCTGTGTCTCCTGCACTGGCAGGTGGATTCTTTATCACTGAACCACCAGAGAAGCCCTATGTAAGATTTTTAAGTTATTTATTGTCATTTCAATAATCATAGCATCTTCCCCCAAGAGTAGTTTCTCAAAAAACCACTTTTCTTGTTCATCCATAAGAAGCAACTCCCCATTTGTGAAAGCTTTATCATGAGTGAGTGAGTGAGTGAAGTCTCTCAGTGGTGTCTGACTCCTTGCAACCCCATGGACTATACAGTCCATGAAATTCTCCAGGCCAGAATACTGGAGTGGATAGCCCTTTCCTTCTCCAGGGGATCTTCCCAACCCAGGGATCAAACTCAGGTCTCCCACATTGCAGGCGGATTCTTTACGAGCTGAGCCACAGAAGAAGACCACTTTATCATGAGATGGCAGTCATTCAGTAAACATCTTCAGGCTCTACTTCTGATTCTAGTTTTCTTACGATTTCTGCCACATCTGCAGTTGCTTCCTCCACTGAAGTCTTGAACCCTTCAAAGGCATCCATGATAGTTGGATCAACTGCTTCCAAACTTCTATTAAGGTTGATATTTTGACCTCTGTCCATGAATCACAAATGGCATCCAGAATGGCATTCATCATGGCATCCAGAATGGTGGATTTCCAGAAGCTTCCTTTCTAGAAGATTTTTGACTGACTTTTCTGAGACTCATCACAGGAATCTCTGTCTATGGTAGCTATAGTCTCCTAAAATGTATTTCTTAAATAATAAGACTTGAAAGTTGAAATGACTCCTTGATTCATGGGCTGCAGAATGGATGCTGTGTTAGCAGGCATGAAAACATTAATCTCGTTGTATATCTCCATCAGAGTTCTGGGTAACCAGGTGCATTGTCAGGGAGCAGTAAGATTTCAAAAGGAAACTTTTTTTTTCTGAGCAGTAGATCTCAATAGGGGACTTAAAATATTCAGTAAACCATGTTGTAAACAGATGTTCTGTCATCCAGGCTTTATTGTTTCATTTAGAGAACACAGGCAGAGTAGATTTAGCATAATTCTTAAAGGCCTGAGGATTTTCAGAATGATAAACGAGCATTGGCTTAAACATAAAGTCACCAGCTGCAGAACAACGGAGTCAGCCTGTTCTTTGAAGCTCTGAAGCCAGGCACTGACTTCTCCTCTCTAGCTATGAAAGTTCTAGATGGTATCTTCTTCCAGGAGAAGACTGCTTGGTCAACACTGAAAATCTGATGCTTGGTTGTGCTGTACTAAGTTGCTTCACTAGTGTCTGACTGTGACACCATGGACTGCAGCCCATGAGGCTCCTCTGTCCATGGGATTCTCCAGGCAAGAGTATTGGAATGTGTTGCCATACCTTCTCTGGGGGATCTTCCCAACCCAAGGATCAAACCCGTGTCTCTTAAGTCTCCTGCATTGGCAGGTGGGTTCTTTACCACTAGCGCCACCTGGGAAGGCCTTGCTGTTCGGTTGTAGCTACCTTCATGAATTATCCTAGCTAGATCTTCTGGATAACTTCCAGTAGCTTCTACAACAGCACTCGCTGCTTCACTTTGGACTTGATGTTACAGAGGTGGCTTCTTTCCTTAAACCTCATGAACTAACCTCTGGTAGCTTCAGACTCCTTCTGCAGCGGCCTTACCCTGGCAGCCTTCCCAGAATTGAAGAGAGTTAGGCACCTACTCTGGATTAGCCTTGGTTTAAGAGACTGTGGCTGGTTTGATCTTCTATCCAGACCATTCAAACTTTCTCCATTTCAGAAATAAGGCTGTTTCACTTTCTTATCATTTGCGTGTTCACTGGAGCAGCACTTTCATTTTCCTTCAGTAACTTTTCCTTTGCATTCACAACTTGGCTAAGTGTTTTTGGCTCACCTCAGCTTTTGACGTGCTTCCCTCACTCAGAATCACTCCTATTTCTCTCTGTATATAATTTAGTTTCGGCTGGGCTGGGTCTTCGTGGCTGCGTGTGGGCTTTTTCTAGTTTTGGCAAGGGGGGGCTACTCTCTGGCTGTGGTGCACAGGCTTCTCACGGCGGTGGCTTTTCTCCTGCTGTGGCGAGTGGGCTCTAGAACACAGATTTAGTAGTTGCAGTACACAGACGTAGTTGCTCTGTGGCATGTGGGACCTTCCAGGACCAGGGATTGAACCTGTGTCCCCAACACTGGCAGGAGGATTCCTATTCACTGGACCCCCAGGGAGGTCCTATTGCTAGTTTGTGTGTGTGCTTTTTTTTTAAATTTAAAGTAAGAGATGAGTTACTCTTCCTTGCACTTGAACAGTTGGCCATTGCAAGGTTAATACTTGGCTTAATGTCACTATTATTGTGACTCAGGGAACAGGGAGGCCCAAGGAGGAGAGAATCTGAGAACAGCCAGTATGGAGAGCAGTCAGAACACACACATTTACGAGTTAAATTTGCTGTCAGTATTATTTGTGGTGCCTCAAAACAACTGTATCAGTAACACTGAAGATCACTGATGACAGATCACCGTAACAATTACAATAATAATGAAAAAGTTTGAAATACTGCGAGAATTACCAAAATCTGACACACAGACACAAAGTAAGCAAACGCTGTTGGAAAGTGGCTCCAATAGGTCTGCTCCACGCAGGGCTGCCACAAACCTTCAGTTTGTAAAAAAGAACACAATTATCTGCGAAATGCCATAAAACAAAGCACAATAAAATGAGGTGTGCCTGTACACAAACATATTTTATCATGTTACTTTCCTTTAATTTATCCTTTGTTATACTTAGGTTATTATATGTTTTTAAATCATGCATGCAGAAGGGTTAAAGGATTGGTGAATTTCATTTTAGGATGGTAAAGCACGCTTTTTCAAATATGTATCAAATAGATTGGATCGAACTGAGAAACATCACACCCTTCAAGGTCAGAAAGGAAGAGTGATGTCACCTCAGCTCTGGCCAAACCACCCACTCCTAACTCCAGGACCTAGAAGGAGAGAGGGCGGCCAGAGCAGAAGGAAGAGGAGGGGTGTAGCTACAGCCTGATGCAAAAAGCAGGCAGGGCAGGGGTAGGAGTGAGGCCCTCCGTGGACAGCACTGGGCTCGCATTCACTGCTACACCACCAGCCCTTCCCAGAGGGACTGGCTCCAACCCAACTGCCCCAGCCCCACGTGCCTACCGGATGTATTGCCCCATGAAGGACCTGATGATGCCGCTGACGGCCCCACCAAAGCCTTTCTATTGAAGTAAACGCACCTTTGTGTGCTCTGTGGCTCATTCCTAGCTCATTTGTAACCTCGGGGCTACCCTGCCCTCTGGCTGTTGGCGTATGCCGAAGGAACACACACTTTTAAAGGTCAGACTTAGTGAAACCAGTTGGAGCACAGCATGCCATCAGGCAATTAGGATGTGGGTTAGCTGACGCTTTGGACTGTTCATCAGCACGGCCAACCAAAGGCTCTAACTGTCACATCTTCAAGAACAGAACCAATTGCTGAATGCAGGCTGAACCATCCCGGTGTTAGGTGGGTCTGGATGTCGTCAGAGAAAGGAAAGGAAGCAAAGGAAAAACATTAGGAAGATGATGGGACTAAGGACAGGTGAGGAGGCAGAGGGCAGATTCTTTCACAAGGGAAGCACTGACTCCAGCGAAGGACAGAGGAAAGGACACCACACCAGGCGCTGGACGTCAAGGTTACAGACGTGGGGCTGCCCCATCACAGCATCTCCCTGGGTCTCGGTTTTCTCTTCTGTAAATGACAGAGATGGACCAGGAGACTTCCAAAGGCCTCTTCTGGCTCTGAAGGCCTATGAGCTGGGGAGCTGGATCGAAAGAGGGTGCAGAGAGCAGAGCGCTGGCCCCATAGCTGCTCTCTGTCGCCACTGAAGGCACCAAGGTCTGAGAATCACCTGGGGCTCCTCCCTCCTTCCGGCCATCCTGCTGCCGCTGCCTTGCCCAACCCTCTTCATTTCTCCAGCCCCCACCTTCTCCCCATCCCCAGCCCATCTGGCTGTCTCCAGTTTTCTTCCAAATGAGAAGCACGAGGGAGCCACCACTGGTGCCAGCTTTGCACCGCTCCCAGGACATGCTTCGACTCCACCCTGGACAGGGCTTCAAACCCCTTCTCCATCCTCAGCCCTCCCACTTTGGGACTCAGCCATTGGGACTTCCCAGGCTCCTCTGCCCAATGTCCTCCCCTCACAGGTCTATCTATTAATAAAAACATCTTACACAAAACTTAGTTCAGACTGCACCTCCCCGGGAAGCCTCCTCTGGGTCCCCAGGGCAGAGCTGAGCGGTCGCTACTCAGTTCAGTGGGTTCCTCCAGGCCTCTGCAGACCGGGTTATAATTATGATCTGTACAGAACATCTGCCTCATGAGACTCTGAATCCTCAGGACAGAGGCGGGGACCCTCACACTACACCAGATACAAGGTGGGAAAGACTGGCCTTTCTAAACTCCAGGTTCACTCTGCTCCACCACCAGCCAGCTCTGTGGTCTTAGGGGAGTGCCACCTCCTCCCTCCTGGGACTCCCGTTTCCTCATCAGTACATAGGATCTGAGTCTGAGCTCCGGAGCTGGGGTGAGCCCTGTCTCTCCTGGCCCACCAAGTGGGATTCCGGGGCTCCACAGGGGTGGTTTGAGGCTGGCTAGCGGAAGCATCTCTTTTCCCAGTCGCCACTGGGGCAGACACACTTTAGCACAGATGCGCTCACAGGCAGACCCTGCAGTGATCCATCCTTGTGCTCTGCGCTCCCAGGGTTAATTAGCCTGCAGCATCTATAGGGCGCTTTCTCCTTTAATAGCCAATTAGATCTTGTTAGCTCTATTGTCATTTATAGGACAAGTTACAGAGGCACTCCCAGGCCCCTGGCCCATCTTGCAGAAGCCGGCAGCCCAGATCCCTCTGCTGGTGAGGGGAAGAGAACTGGAAGCCTCGCCTGGGAAGGAGGGCTTGGGGAAGAGCACTGAGGCAGGTCCGCTCTGGGAGGGAGAGGCAGCTGAGAGCCTGGTGCTTGCTCCTGCCAGGTCACGAAGCAGCGCTCCCTGGGTGAGTGATGGGAGGTCCTTCAGGCTTGTTCTGGTTTGGTCACCTCTGTGTGCACCTGGGGGCTGCACACAGCTGGGCCCACGGTCAGTGGTCTGCATGGCGGCTCCAGCTGCAAATCCTCCAGGCCTCTGCAGGGCGGATCAATATCCAGCCGAGCCTCCCAGCTAATGACTCCACATCTCAGCCTGGTCACACAGCTCAAAACGGGGCCAGGCTGTGCTAACGAGGCTGGGAAAGCTCTGCCCCATCCTGCCTCCCGGCCACCTTCCAGGCCAGGGAGACGGTGGGCCGCAGACCCTGCAGGCTGACCTCTCTTCCTCTTCTGCATAAAAGAAGTTTCTGACAAGCTCTGCCTCGAGCGCCCTGGCCGCAGAAGAGCTGATGTCTTGATGTGGCTGAAGCAGCCTTTCTCTCTCGCTTTGCAGTGAGAACAGAGGGAGTCTTTCTCACAGGCACCTGGGTGATATATGGCTTGGAGACAGTCCCCTGGCGAGTCACGGAAGGCCCGTCACGGCAGGATGGGGCAGCCACGCTGGCCAGAGGGAGAGCCAGGACCTCAGTCAGGGAGCAGCCTGAAGCCCTGGAGGCTGGAAGTGAGCGGACAGGATGGCTCCAGGGACAAGCTCCGCGCCAGGGAAGTTGAAGTCCCCTGGTCTATTTACAGCCCCTTGGGGGCTGGACCACAGCTGGCTAATTTATAGCTCAGAACACAGCTCAGCACCGCCTCTGTCTGCAGGCGCAGGTCAGCTTGTGTGAGAAAGAGCTCCCCCACCACCCCCTATACTCCTGGGGCTGAAAGAGCAGGGCTGGCGTGAGCACTCTTAGCCAGGGGTCTCTGAGTCTCCTCCTTGGGGGCTGTGAATCATAATAGTAAAGACCTTTGAAAGGCATGAGAAGCAGATCTGGCTTCAGAGGAGGCTCAAAATCTTTTTCTTCTTTTCTTTTTTTTTTTACCTTCCTACATGCGCTGGAGGGGAAAAGGAAATAATAAAGTTCCTGTGATCAAGCCTGAGGATGATAAACTAGGAAGAATGGAACTGCAGGAAGAGATGGGAAAACATTACAGGAGGCTGCAGTGTTTTATGGCCTGTGCGGCTTTTCTTTCTCTCTCTTTTTTAAGGGAACAAATGAAAGGGCTTGGTTTTAATTAGGCTCCTGAAAGACAAAAATTATCCTGGGTTTACGCAGGTGGGGGTGGGCTCCAGGCTGCCTCTTCCTCCTCCGTCTCCCACTGACCCGATGATCGCAATCTCCAGGAGGCCGGAGGCACAGTCTCTCCCTCCTGCACCCAGGAGAGCTATGAATCAGGATCTAGGAAGCCGGCGCTGGAGGGAAGGGATCTCTGAAATCCCACAGATTTCTGATTCTCAAACTGTGCTCCCCAGAACACCCTCCTAGGCTACATCTGGGTTTTGAGAGGTAGGGGGAGAAGAGATGCCAACCTCCAAGGCCCTGACATCCTGCTTCGATCCCAGTAGCTCAGTTTTTACCTATTGCGATTCTGTGTGTAAATGAGAGATGTAGTCACTAAACCTAAGTTTGGAGGCCACTGATCTGGTCTGGTCATCTCATTTTACAGATCAGGGCCTCCAAGGCACTCCAAGGAGGAAAAGCAAGTTTCAGGTCATGCTGCAAATGAACAGCCAACCTGAGGCCTGAGCCATGGTGTCTTGTTTATGCCACTGTTCCCTTCCCAGCACCATTCTGCTTGCAATTCTTTTGTCTGCTATCACGGTTTCCTTGCTGACAATGCCAAAGCTACACTGCCAGTCCAGACCCCAGCGCTCGTGCCTCAGACTTGATGTCCAGCTGTTTACCCAAGGTCCTGAGTACCTGCAGTCCATCACAACTCCCACGCACCCTCTGCCCCTGGTTGATGTCAACCTCCCAGTCTCCCAGCGGCAGCTCCAGAATTTTTATAGGAGGGAATGAAAGGCAGTCAGGCTGAAAGGGGGAATAGCGCTAGCGAACTTGTCTACAGCTGAGTCTGCATGGCTTTCTTAGGTTAGCTGTTTAATTGGGGTGCTAAGGATGCTAATGGAGACCTCCTCCTGACTCAGCCACTGCAGTCATCCCGAATAGAAATCCAAAGACGTCCTTGCCTCTGTCTTCATGTTTCCCACCTGCCCCGTCTAATCAGTAACCAAATCCTACTTAACTGACTTCTGAAATAATACTGTACTTCATCTTCTGTCCTCTATCAGCTCTATGTGAAAGGTCCAGGCCTCCTGGCCTCTTGTATGTCAGAGACCGGGGCTCCACCTTTTGTGTCTACCTCTGTATCTATACTCACTAAGCACCTGACACTTACTTGTCACTCAGTAAATATTCATGAAAAGGATAGATTGATGGATGAACAAATGGTTGGGCTACTGCAACAGTCTCTTAACTGGTCTCTCTTTTTTAAAAGTTTTACCCTCTTCAAATATGCCCTCTATTTTACTTCTGGGAAGATTCATCTAAGATATAAATTGCCAAGGCACTCTCCTAACTTAAAACCCATCTGTATTGGTTTCTTGTTCCTCCCTGAGTTGAAGCTTCCCTCTCCAGCACACAGGGTCTCCACAAATGGGTCCACGATTCCTCTTTAGTGCCATCTCCCTAGCTTCCTGTCTGCCCTACTTACAATTCCCCTTTGGCGTATCCTTCTTCATCTGGCCCACTTTCACTCTTCTTTTAAACTCAGCTCAGGGGACATTGCCCTTAAAAACCAACTCCTGCGGCTACTACCCCTGATTTAGGCTGGTGGGAGCCTTGCTTCCCATTCCACAGTATAAATCTCCATTCCTGCCATCACCGCCCTGAGCTGAATGATCGGTTATGCGCCATCTCCCTTATTAGATTGCTCAGTGCTTGAAAACGAGTCCCCTGTGTTCATCTGTCTCCCCAACACCCAGTACAAAGACCAGCATGGAGACTATAGTTGTTTTTCTGTTGCTGTTTTTGGACATGCCACATGGCATGTGAGATCTTAATTTTCTGACCAGGGATTAAACCCTGGCCCCCTGCATGGAGGGCTAGAGTTCTAACCACTGGACTGCCAGGCAAGTCCTGTAATTGGGTTCTGAAATGAGTAACTGTGCCCCCATGGGGCTGATTCAGAGAAGCAAAGCCTCAGAAGTCTTCCCTACAGCTGAGTGTGCTCCAAAAGAAGTGGTCGAACCAGTCTTTTTCTGTCCCCCACCCAAGGTCGTCACAGGCACTGGTTATCTCCAGTATTACCTGGTTATCTCAAGCCTTTTCAAGATACTTGCTGACAGGGCACTGCTCTCATTTACTCTTATATTTACTCTTACAAAGTGGGCGGGGGAGGCAGGTGCAAGGGGTCAACAGCACAGTGGTGGATCCTCTCCTGCCCTCCAGCCAAGGGGTAAGGAAGGCACCCATCATCCTAGGCACCACTGAGACTTGATCAACTTGCCTTGTGGAGCTGCCACATCCACCCTCTGCTGCCTGGCTGGGTTCAGAGAGGAATAGCATGCGAGCCACACACAGAGAGACCATGGTCAGCTCGATCCAGTGGATACACATCACAGGAGGGTACCCTTATAGCAGTGCGATCGGAGCAGGAAAGGGCTGGGCACAGCATCAGCCAGTGGGGAAAATTCCCAAGCTCCAGGCTGCAGAATGCTCTCCCTCCAGCTCAGAAGTAAGGAGCATAAGCAATCCCAACATGGCCCTTCAGGCCAGTGGCAGGGCATTTGGGGCCATAAAGGTCCCACTGCTCAAGAGGCAAGAAATAATCTGCATTCAGGATAAAGGGAGAGGCATTTAGATCAAAGTAAGTTCTGTTTTTTTTTTCAGGACATGTCAGAAGGAAGTGACTGGTCCCCAGGATGTGGACACACTGAGGGTAAAGGAAACAGAGTCCTCCCCGTAATGCACCTCTGGGTTTCACTGCTTCCTCTGCAAAAGGCTCTCTTCCTACTTCTTCTAAAGGAGGCTGCAGAGAGTGGGAAGAAAAGACTTTTTGGGGTCATCTCACAGTCTGTGTTCAAATCCTAGATGCGCAGCTGATTAGCCACATGCTCGACGGAAAGTTATTGCACAATTTTGAGCCTTAGTCCTTAACTAGGAAAAGGGGAGTGATGATATATATTTGAGCTGATTACGTGAGAGTTCATGGAGAGAATATGGGTGAGGAGTCTTGTGTGGTGCCTGAATATCACAGGCACTCAGCACCTGCTGGCTCTCTGCTTTTACCCTAAATCTTCATAGGATGCCTCGCCATCACCTCAAGTCTGCAGATTTGGCCATCGTAACAGTAAGCCTATTCCAGGGATTTCCCTGGTGGTCCAGTCATTAAGACTTGGCCTTCCAGTGCAGGGGGTACACATTTGATCCCTTGTTGGGGAGCTGGTATCCCACATGCCTCGTGGCCAAAAACCCAGAACATAACAGAAGCAGTGTTGTTGTTCAGTCACTCAGTCGTGTCCAACTCTTTGTGACCCCATGGACTGCAGCACGCCAGGCTTCCCTGTCCATCACCATCTCCCGGAGTTTGTACAAACTCATCTTCATTGAGTCAATGATACCATCCAACCATCTCATCCTCTCTCATCCTCTTCTCTTCCTGCTCTCAATCTTTGCCAGCATCAGGGTCTTTTCCAATGAGTCAGCTCTTCAAATCAGGTGGGGCCAAAGTATTGGAGCTTCAGCTTCAGCATCAGTCCTTCCAGTGACTATTCAGCGTTGATTTCCTTTAGGATTGACTGATTTGATCTCCTTGCAGTCCAAGGGACTCTCAAGTGTCTTCTCCAGCACCATAGTTCAAAAGCATCCATTCTTTGGTGCTCAGCCTTCTTTATGGTCCAATTCTTACATTCATACATGAAAAACCATAGCTTTGACTATTTAGGCAAAGTGATGTCTCTGCTTTTTAATACACTGTGGAAGCAGTATTATAGCAAATTCAATCAAGACTTTAAAAATGATCCACATTAAAAAAAATTTTTTTTAAAAGCCCATTCCACAGGAAGGTGAAGTTCAGGGTAGGTGATTTGGGAGCAATGAGGCCAAGGTAAACGAGAAACACACCAGAGCTTCATGGGGGACAGAAGCCATGAGTCCTGAAAACAGGATCTTGACTGCCCCCACCCCTGTTTAGGCCACTCTTGGAACACATTCTGAAGTTTGGGCTTTCTTGCTCTTAATGGAAGTCAAGGAGGGAGAGTGAATACCAGGAAAGGTAGTAAAAATGATTAAAGGAATCAGAATTCTTGACCTATAAAGGGAGGTTAAAGGAACATAATATGTGGGACTCAGAGAATCAGGACCCATGAGGACATGATAACTTCCCATAAATATGTGAGACACAGCCACATAAAAGAAGGGCAAGAATTATTTCAGGAAGCTAGGGACACCATTAAAAGAAGAAATGGCCTGAAACTAAAATAAGAGAAAGTTAAATCTGGGCCTTGGGAACATTGGCTGATGGGGAGGGTGGGGACCAAGACACCCGGCTTGTTGGTGCAAAGTCATCAAAAAACAAAAGCCACAGATCCCAGGGTCATTGTCCCCATTTGGGGAGAAATGGCCACTTTGGGACCCGTCTGGGCCACCCAGGAGGTGTTCTGACTCTCTGAGCTGAACCGAGGTTTCTGGGCATCCAGTTCCTGACAGGAAGGGCCCTGGCGCCGGCTGCTGCACTGTCTGCAGTCTATCTGGGCCCAACCTCACTCTTCAAAATACAGAGACAGGTGCAGCCAGTGCCTGCTGTGGGCTTGGCTCAGGCGATTGGAGCGTGAGGCCAGGAAGCCAAGGTCACAAGTTTGAGCCTCATGTGGGCTTTGCCAAGGCCTGCTGTGACAGAATATGGCTGGACAAGTAAGCAGCCATCTCCACTGGTACAAATGTGCTCCAGAGCACAGTTCAGCTCAGTTCAGCTCAGTCGCTCAGTCGTGTCCGGCTCTTTGCGACCCCTTGAATCACAGCACGCCAGGCCTCCCTGTCCATCACCAACCCCCGGAGTTCACTCAGACTCACGTCCATCGAGTCCGTGATGCCATCCAGCCATCTCATCCTCTGTCATCCCCTTCTCCTCCTGCCCCCAATCCCTCCCAGCATCAGAGTCTTTTCCAATGAGTCAACTCTTCGCATGAGGTGGCCAAAGAACTGGAGTTTCAGCTTTAGCATCATTCCTTCCAAAGAAATCCCAGGGCTGATCTCCTTCAGAATGGACTGGTTGAGTCACAAACTCCTCCCCAAAAGACCATTCTAGAACATGAGCCTCCACAGTGCCCACTATGTGTAAAGCAGCCATAAATGTCCAAACACACTCTCAGGAGAGAGCATTTCTACCCAGGACTTTAACACCATACACTAAAGCTGCTCACCTGCCAGAAGGGCGGGAGATATTGGGCTTGTGGGCTTCGGGGTTTGGTGCTGGCCTTGCCTGAAGGCAGCTGTACTTCTGCTTTTAGGGTCTGGAGGAATGGAAGGAGTGAGCAGAGCTGACTGTGAACATTTCTCCCACCTGTTTGCACAGATCTCCTATCTGCCCATAAATCACTTCTACAGTCCTTCTCAAACCTCACGTAAAATTTATCTTGCTTTTTGCTTGAAATCGACTAAAGAAGAAAAAAAGCTTTAATTACAATAAGAGACACCAAGAGCAGAACACATGGAAAGCCCATTCAATACTCATTTATTCATTCAATCAATAAATATTTATTGAGCACCAGGAATGCACTGTGAGGTGTGATGGAGACCATGGGATGAATAAGGCATTCTCCCTACCTTCAAGGAGGTTTCCCTGGTGGGGGCAGGGGCAGTCACCGATAGACAGAGACACAAAAGTTATAAGATAGGCTGAAGGTGATTTATTTTAACAGGGGGTAGACTATTAAGTAACTCAGAGGAGAAATGAATCATTCTGACAGAGAGGATCAGGGAAGCTTTCAGAGAGGAAGTGACATGTGATCCGGGTCTGGAGTAAAGAGTGGAATTTTATCAGGCAAAGATGGCAGGGAAGGGTATTTCAGGCACGGGGAAGCCCATGGACAAAGTACAGGGGCAGAAAAACACTGGCTGTCTACAGGAATAGTGGCCCAGGGAAGGTAGAGAAAGGGTTTCCCAGCCTGGCCCCCAAGTCTGGGCTCTCAACTACCTTTGTCTCTTCTTAGTGGTAAAGACCCTGCCTGCCAGTGCAGGAGACGTAAGAAACTCGAGTTTGATCCCCCGGTCTTGGATTCTATCCCTGGGTCAGAAAGATCCCCTGAAGGATGGCATGGCGACCCACTCCAGTATTTTTGCCTGGAAGATCCCATGAACAGAGGAGCCTGTGGGCTACAGTCCATGGGGCTGCAAAGAGTCAGACACAGCTGAAGCAACTGGCCACACACACAAAGCTAGGGAACAGGGCTCCAGGGTAGGGTTGGGGAAGGTGTTGATGGTGGCAGGACAGTAGGTTACAGTCATATCATTAAATGGCTTAATGTATCCCAAGGATTCTATACTTTATTTTATAAAAAAAGAGGAACCCTAAGAAGTTCTTGAGTGGTGAACAACAATGGCCAGGTGTGCATGTTAGGGAAAAAACATATAGGATAGACTCAAGAAGTGAGAGACAGGATGCAGGCAAAAAGCTTTCACCAAGCAAGATGTCGTTAAAGATCTGACCAGGGGGACTACCCTAGTGATCCAGTGGCTAAGACTCCAAGCTCCCAATGCAAAGGGCCCATGTTTGATCCCTGGTCGGGACACTAGATCCCACAGGCTGCAACTAAGGATCCTGCATGTTGCAATGAAGATCAAAAATCCTGTGTGTCATAACCAAAACCCAGCACAGACAAATCAATAAATAAATATTAAAAATAAACAGATCTGACCATGGAGTGGTAGAAGAAATGAAATTCCACATTTCTGTAGGATCACATATATGTTGGGGCTTCCCAGGTGGCGCTAGTGGTAAAGAACCCACCTGCCAATGCAGGAGACGTAAGAGATGTGGTTCGATCCTTGGGTTGAAAAGATCCGCTGGAGAAAGGCACGGCAACCCGCTCCAGTATTCTTGCCTGGAGAATCCCATGGACAGAGGAGCCTGGCGGGCTAGAGTGCGTGGGGTCACAGAGAGTCGGACACGAGTGAAGAGACTGAACACACGCGAGTGCATGCGCACGTCATCACAGCACTGCAGCAGCGCATTTCCTCAACCGGCTCCTTCTGCCTGGAACGTCCTCCACCCCGTCCAGCTGGCTCACTGGAGAGATCAGCTCAAGCTCTCCCCTCACCCCTAAACCCCGTCCCTGCTCTGCACTCCTGTTGCAGCCAGACATCCCTACATCCAATACTACTAGTACTACTATTATGAATTGCTTGGCCGCTTGTCAACCTCTACCAGCAGACTGGGAGGTCCTGAGCGTTCGGATTTGGGGTCTCCTTATCTCTGTATTCATAGGAGCTGGGCCAGACTAGGCATTCAGAAACGGTTTGCCCCAGAAGGGATCATCCCTAAAGCACCCTGTGTGCACAACCGCATCTCCTCCTTTCGTATCCAGGTACGTAAGTACATCCATTTTGGAATGCATGTGGACCAGCGCTATGTCCAGCACCTGCCTCTCCAACCCATTCTCACTCTGAGCCCCATCACCCTATTTTCAATATTTGTTATCCCAACTAGCCTCTCTCAACTCCATTAAAATAGGATGAATTTTTTTCAGCTTTCATGCAGCACTCCATATTAGGTGATCTGGGCTGAAACACAATCTGTTTGCTGATATCAAAAATGCTGCTGCTCACCCAGGGGATTAACACTCTGACAAAATCATTAGAAACCTGATGGAGTGGTGAGGACTCCTGCGCTTGTTGAACGCTCATTCCTCAGCCTAATGAATGCCTTCCTCCCAGGCCACAGAGTTACAACCCATCCATTTCCCTGTCTTCTGGGCTGCCTGGAGACACCCGTAAATGCCTTGGGGAAGGTTCTCCCCCAGCTGGCTAGGCCACCTCCCAAGACCTCCAGCTAAGAACTGCCCATGTAAGCTGTGGCTTTTTTTGTGTAGAGAATAAACATTTGATTTCGACTTCTGAGTAGGAGGGGAGAGTCTGAGGTAGATCAATACTTCCTCTGAGAACAACCAAAAATGCTAGATGAAATGCAAAATGCATTTGTGTTAAAGTCTTATAGGGGTTTCCCAGGTGGCTCAGTGGGTAAAGAATCCGCTTGCAGTGCAGGAGAAATAGGAGACACAGATTTGATCATGGGTCAGAAGCTCCCCAGGAGGAGGGCATGCAACGCACCTCAGTATTCCATTCTTGCCTGAAGAATCTCATGGACAGAGGAGCCTGGCGGGCAACAGTCCATGGGGTCGCACAGAGTCGGACACAACTGAAGCAACTTAGCAGCAGCAGCAGAAGTGACTGAGCACACACATACACATGCAAGGTCTCAGAGACCTCCTAGAGCAAGGGGATCAGCGAGGATATAACTACCCAGGGGGAAAAGTGCGGAGAGGCAAACTCATATTCTAGAGTTGATTCTAACCTGGAAGCATTCACCATTTCTGAGTGCAGGACAAGAGGCTGAGGATATTTTACATAGGCACAGGGTTGCTGCGAGGAGACAAAAAAAGCCAGCAAAGCTTCCAGCAGTATAGGACTTAGAAAGAGAAAATTAGAGGCATGAGGGGCCTCAAATGCATGACCAGCTTTCCCCTGGGGTCATTTATGGAATTCTGAAAGCTGAATGTAATAGAAGGAGGAGAAAAAAAAAAAAACTAAGCAGAAAGTCTCTATGAAGCAGAGAGTTTTTCCTGAAGTACTAACTTACTGAAAAGGCAAGACTAGAATCCAGGGCCTATCAAAGAAAGGGACTGTGTGAACACACAAGGCTCTCAACTAGTGCTAGCTGTAAAGGAGAGGGACAGATCAGACTAAACCTTATCAAAACACAGTCCTGCATGGACTTGGTTCAGTCTTTAGTTGGATTAAGAGCACTGGTTGCACTCTGTCTAGCAGAGTAAACCCTCTCTTGAAGATCAGAGCATCCTACAGCCTATACGGTGTCTAGCATTCAATAAAAAAATGAAGTCTACCCAGAGTTAGAACCATACAACCAAAATCCAAGAAGGGGTAAGAAACAGACAATAGAAACAGACCCACAGGCGATCCAGATATCCAAGTTCAAAGGAAAAGACTCTAAAGGTGACACTTTTGTTGTTCATAAAACAGAAAGAAAATTTATATCAATAGAATAAAATAAAGAATTTCACCAGAAAACTGGAAACTATAAAAAGAATCACCTGGCAATCTTCCAAGTGAATCATAATAAACATTTTAAAGAATGACAGTTTCCTTAATGGAGGAGAAATACAAAAGCTGGATCCCTGACTCTGCTTAGATCTAACTAAGAGAGCCTGTGAGGAAGTCACTGAACTTCTCTGAGCCATGGTTTCCACATCTGTCAAATAGTAAAATGAGACCTACTCTATCTATTTCAGGGCATCAAGAATATAAAATTAAATAACATACATGAAAGCTCTTTATAAATCATTATACAAATGTAAGGCATCATTATTATAATAGGCTGGCATCAATTCAAAAAACAGAGCTTCTGCTCTATCACCAGAGGTATTTTATGTCAATGACAAATGATTAGCATGTCCTTGACTAATTAATGACCATATTGTTAAACAGGGGTTTGACCAGAGAAAGCTGAGCGGGATAGTAATAATATAGCCATCTCTCGGTTACATTGGGGTTGATTATTCACTTTGTGGATTATCTCTGGACATCTGAGATGCTAAACTAGCTTCTCCTACTGCTCAATGCAGTTTTGGATCACACCGTTCAGTTTCCCAGATGGTGCACGCTCATGGAATGCAGACTCATTCTGATGTGTGCCTGATGAAACATAATCAACAAGGTAAATCTGAAGCAGAAACCTCACAACGCCTTCCAAAGCCAACAGCAATAATGTTGGGACAGTTGGTTATTTTGATTCTCCACATCACTGCTCTTCTATTAGCATATGTAATGGAGAATAATGTCTTGGCTTTCACAGGCAAAGGTGATGGAGTCCATTCATGACCAGTGGGACACTGGAGCTTCCCTGGCATAAAAGACAGGCACTCTGCAGGCCTTTGGGGGAATAAAACTATCAGAGGGACAGGAACCTGGTCCAAATGGAGCTTTTACTCTTGCAAGGAAGATGGCATATGCCTAACCAATTATAACACAATGTATAAGTGATTTAAGTATTAACTGAGTAACAGAAACAGAGAAATTTGTGCAAAAGCTGATTTGGTGTTGAGTTGATCACAGACTTTGGTGCCAAGGTGGCAACAGAATTTGACCTTGAAAGGCAACCAAACTGGAAATGATCCAAGCAGAGGGAAGATTATGAGCAAAGACAGAGCTGAAAAAATGTAGCATGGGTACAACGAACTCAGTTCAATGAAGGTGTCTATCAAGAAGATTTTTTTTTTT
>SJYC01008255.1:0-42534 GCA_006408675.1 Madoqua kirkii
CTTTCACCAAGCAAGATGTCGTTAAAGATCTGACCAGGGGGACTACCCTAGTGATCCAGTGGCTAAGACTCCAAGCTCCCAATGCAAAGGGCCCATGTTTGATCCCTGGTCGGGACACTAGATCCCACAGGCTGCAACTAAGGATCCTGCATGTTGCAATGAAGATCAAAAATCCTGTGTGTCATAACCAAAACCCAGCACAGACAAATCAATAAATAAATATTAAAAATAAACAGATCTGACCATGGAGTGGTAGAAGAAATGAAATTCCACATTTCTGTAGGATCACATATATGTTGGGGCTTCCCAGGTGGCGCTAGTGGTAAAGAACCCACCTGCCAATGCAGGAGACGTAAGAGATGTGGTTCGATCCTTGGGTTGAAAAGATCCGCTGGAGAAAGGCACGGCAACCCGCTCCAGTATTCTTGCCTGGAGAATCCCATGGACAGAGGAGCCTGGCGGGCTAGAGTGCGTGGGGTCACAGAGAGTCGGACACGAGTGAAGAGACTGAACACACGCGAGTGCATGCGCACGTCATCACAGCACTGCAGCAGCGCATTTCCTCAACCGGCTCCTTCTGCCTGGAACGTCCTCCACCCCGTCCAGCTGGCTCACTGGAGAGATCAGCTCAAGCTCTCCCCTCACCCCTAAACCCCGTCCCTGCTCTGCACTCCTGTTGCAGCCGGACATCCCTACATCCAATACTACTAGTACTACTATTATGAATTGCTTGGCCGCTTGTCAACCTCTACCAGCAGACTGGGAGGTCCTGAGCGTTCGGATTTGGGGTCTCCTTATCTCTGTATTCATAGGAGCTGGGCCAGACTAGGCATTCAGAAACGGTTTGCCCCAGAAGGGATCATCCCTAAAGCACCCTGTGTGCACAACTGCATCTCCTCCTTTCGTATCCAGGTACGTAAGTACATCCATTTTGGAATGCATGTGGACCAGTGCTATGTCCAGCACCTGCCTCTCCAACCCATTCTCACTCTGAGCCCCATCACCCTATTTTCAATATTTCTTATCCCAACTAGCCTCTCTCAACTCCATTAAAATAGGATGAATTTTTTTCAGCTTTCATGCAGCACTCCATATTAGGTGATCTGGGCTGAAACACAATCTGTTTGCTGATATCAAAAATGCTGCTGCTCACCCAGGGGATTAACACTCTGACAAAATCATTAGAAACCTGATGGAGTGGTGAGGACTCCTGCGCTTGTTGAACGCTCATTCCTCAGCCTAATGAATGCCTTCCTCCCAGGCCACAGAGTTACAACCCATCCATTTCCCTGTCTTCTGGGCTGCCTGGAGACACCCGTAAATGCCTTGGGGAAGGTTCTCCCCCAGCTGGCTAGGCCACCTCCCAAGACCTCCAGCTAAGAACTGCCCATGTAAGCTGTGGCTTTTTTTGTGTAGAGAATAAACATTTATTTCGACTTCTGAGTAGGAGGGGAGAGTCTGAGGTAGATCAATACTTCCTCTGAGAACAACCAAAAATGCTAGATGAAATGCAAAATGCATTTGTGTTAAAGTCTTATAGGGGTTTCCCAGGTGGCTCAGTGGGTAAAGAATCCGCTTGCAGTGCAGGAGAAATAGGAGACACAGATTTGATCATGGGTCAGAAGCTCCCCAGGAGGAGGGCATGCAACGCACCTCAGTATTCCATTCTTGCCTGAAGAATCTCATGGACAGAGGAGCCTGGCGGGCAACAGTCCATGGGGTCGCACAGAGTCGGACACAACTGAAGCAACTTAGCAGCAGCAGCAGAAGTGACTGAGCACACACATACACATGCAAGGTCTCAGAGACCTCCTAGAGCAAGGGGATCAGCGAGGATATAACTACCCAGGGGGAAAAGTGCGGAGAGGCAAACTCATATTCTAGAGTTGATTCTAACCTGGAAGCATTCACCATTTCTGAGTGCAGGACAAGAGGCTGAGGATATTTTACATAGGCACAGGGTTGCTGCGAGGAGACAAAAAAAGCCAGCAAAGCTTCCAGCAGTATAGGACTTAGAAAGAGAAAATTAGAGGCATGAGGGGCCTCAAATGCATGACCAGCTTTCCCCTGGGGTCATTTATGGAATTCTGAAAGCTGAATGTAATAGAAGGAGGAGAAAAAAAAAAAAACTAAGCAGAAAGTCTCTATGAAGCAGAGAGTTTTTCCTGAAGTACTAACTTACTGAAAAGGCAAGACTAGAATCCAGGGCCTATCAAAGAAAGGGACTGTGTGAACACACAAGGCTCTCAACTAGTGCTAGCTGTAAAGGAGAGGGACAGATCAGACTAAACCTTATCAAAACACAGTCCTGCATGGACTTGGTTCAGTCTTTAGTTGGATTAAGAGCACTGGTTGCACTCTGTCTAGCAGAGTAAACCCTCTCTTGAAGATCAGAGCATCCTACAGCCTATACGGTGTCTAGCATTCAATAAAAAAATGAAGTCTACCCAGAGTTAGAACCATACAACCAAAATCCAAGAAGGGGTAAGAAACAGACAATAGAAACAGACCCACAGGCGATCCAGATATCCAAGTTCAAAGGAAAAGACTCTAAAGGTGACACTTTTGTTGTTCATAAAACAGAAAGAAAATTTATATCAATAGAATAAAATAAAGAATTTCACCAGAAAACTGGAAACTATAAAAAGAATCACCTGGCAATCTTCCAAGTGAATCATAATAAACATTTTAAAGAATGACAGTTTCCTTAATGGAGGAGAAATACAAAAGCTGGATCCCTGACTCTGCTTAGATCTAACTAAGAGAGCCTGTGAGGAAGTCACTGAACTTCTCTGAGCCATGGTTTCCACATCTGTCAAATAGTAAAATGAGACCTACTCTATCTATTTCAGGGCATCAAGAATATAAAATTAAATAACATACATGAAAGCTCTTTATAAATCATTATACAAATGTAAGGCATCATTATTATAATAGGCTGGCATCAATTCAAAAAACAGAGCTTCTGCTCTATCACCAGAGGTATTTTATGTCAATGACAAATGATTAGCATGTCCTTGACTAATTAATGACCATATTGTTAAACAGGGGTTTGACCAGAGAAAGCTGAGCGGGATAGTAATAATATAGCCATCTCTCGGTTACATTGGGGTTGATTATTCACTTTGTGGATTATCTCTGGACATCTGAAATCCTAAACTAGCTTCTCCTACTGCTCAATGCAGTTTTGGATCACACCGTTCAGTTTCCCAGATGGTGCACGCTCATGGAATGCAGACTCATTCTGATGTGTGCCTGATGAAACATAATCAACAAGGTAAATCTGAAGCAGAAACCTCACAACGCCTTCCAAAGCCAACAGCAATAATGTTGGGACAGTTGGTTATTTTGATTCTCCACATCACTGCTCTTCTATTAGCATATGTAATGGAGAATAATGTCTTGGCTTTCACAGGCAAAGGTGATGGAGTCCATTCATGACCAGTGGGACACTGGAGCTTCCCTGGCATAAAAGACAGGCACTCTGCAGGCCTTTGGGGGAATAAAACTATCAGAGGGACAGGAACCTGGTCCAAATGGAGCTTTTACTCTTGCAAGGAAGATGGCATATGCCTAACCAATTATAACACAATGTATAAGTGATTTAAGTATTAACTGAGTAACAGAAACAGAGAAATTTGTGCAAAAGCTGATTTGGTGTTGAGTTGATCACAGACTTTGGTGCCAAGGTGGCAACAGAATTTGACCTTGAAAGGCAACCAAACTGGAAATGATCCAAGCAGAGGGAAGATTATGAGCAAAGACAGAGCTGAAAAAATCTAGCATGGGTACAACGAACTCAGTTCAATGAAGGTGTCTATCAAGAAGATTTTTTTTTTTTAAAGAATGACATTTATGAAGCATTTCTTATGTGTCATGCATTTTATATACATTTCCGAACTGGTCTCAAAAATGTTCCTCTGAAGTATTAGTAGATATTATTCATCTCACTCTAGAGGTAAACTGAGACTCAAAAGTAAATTAACTTATTCAAGATCCATCAGCTGCAAAGTGGACAGCGTGGTTCAGGCTCAGGGTGGTTTAGTTCTAAAGCCCACATACTTGCTGCATCTGAGAGCAGCAAGACTGAGCCTCAGCCTGAATGGTGCTATCTCACGTGGGGGACCTCCACACATAGCTGATGAGGAAGTTGTTCATATCGAGATGGTAACTACGGCCACAAAGGAGACAAGACAGCCCAGAAAGGGTGAAGGGAGAGTCAAGGGATCAGGGCAGAAGAAAAATCAGAGAAAAAGATAAAGAAGTCGTTAGGAGTAGAAAAATAGGAAAGGCTAATGGAAACCAAGATCAAGAGAGAGCTTCAAAAAGGAAGAGGTCACCCAAACTGAAACTGCTGTATAGAGGTAAAGGAGGTTGAGAGGATGAAGACCAAGAAAACACCCTTTGGCTGGCAGTCTTGAAAAGAATTATTTCAATGGAAAGAGAAGTGCATATGTCCAGCTTATGCATGCTGAATAGCTGACCTGACCCGGGGACACAGACTACAGCTGGAGCAGAGCTTACAAAACTTTCCTGATGGCACGAAAGTCATCATCTGGGGGTACATGTTAAAAATATGAATTTCCAGGTGTCATCTTAGTCCCACGAATTGGAATCTCCAGGGAGGAGGGCCTGGGAAGGGACCCAGAAGGTTCTTAAATCACCAGGACCAGATTAATGTTTCTTAAGCTTTAATGAATATGGGAATCCCCTTGCGGGGGCCTAACTTGTAAATACTGATTTTGTAGGTGTAGGGTAGAGTTTGAGATTATGCATTTTAACATAATCCCAGGTAATTTCATGTACAGATGTAAGAGTTGGACCGTAAAGAAGACTGAGCACTGAGGAACTGATGCTTTCAAACTGTGGTACTAGAGAAGACTCTTGAGAGTCCTTTGGACAGGAAGATCAAAGCAATCAAGCCTAAAGGAAATTAACCCTGAATACTCATTGGAAGGACTGATGCTGAAGGTGAAGCTCCAACACTTTGGCCACCTGATGTGAAGAGCCAACTCAGTAGAAAAGACCCTGATGGTGGGAAAGATAAGGGCAGGAGAAGGGGGCAACGGAGGATGAGGTGGTTGGATGGCATTATCGACTCAATGGACATGAATTTGAGCAAACTCTGGGAGACAGTGAAGGACAGGGAAGCCTGACGTGTTCAAGTCCCTGGGGTCTCAAAGAGTTGGGCACAGCTGAGCGACTGAACAGCAACAATAGGTAACTTCAACGCTGCAGGCCTGCGGATCATATTTTTAATGACAATGACTGGACAAAAGCTTCCTTATCCCAGAGAGGTAGGCGCCAGCACTTGGTTCTTCTTGGCACCCTTCGTGTTTTACCACCTGCGGACCGTGCTCCTGGCTCCTTTCCACACTCACCAACAGATGGCAGCAGATCTAAATGTCATCTTCCACCGAAGCGCAAGCTCGGAGATTCCATTCTATTCCATCTGCCTTCCTGTACAACCTAAAAAGCATCCTGCGTTCACTTCCTCAAGATAAACAACTGGGTCAGATAAGCAGAGAGCAGCCTTCCCAGATGACCTGGGTACCGAGTGAGTGAGTTCTCCTTCTCCTAGGCTGCTGCCCCACATATTGTCTGCACCCTTCATTGGGCACTTAAATGTTTTGTCCTCTTATAGTTATTAAGTTGTCTTACACTGTCATTCATTTTTCCACCTGTGATACTACTGTCTCCACCAGCCCTTGGAGGTCAGGAATCAAATAGAATCCTTTTTCTTCTTAACCTTGACTTATAGTTGTTTGTTCACAATATTGAGTGTGAATGGAGAATGGATCAGTCATTAATTAAATCAGATGCACATTCTATTTGTTCCACGTTTCTTTCTCCCAGAAAAAGGGGGGGGGAAGGCTTACCAGAAAGTGTTAATGGTCTAGAAAAGTTTTGCACTTATTTGCAAAGTCTGTGTTCATGATTTATCCCTTGAGAATCTTCCAACGCATCACCAGGGAAAACTTTTCCCAGCCTGGCACATGGACACTCAGGACTAGTGTTTATCAAGAGCAGGGTGTGAGGTCACAATGACTTCATGTGGTGTCAGCTGGTCTACCAAGAGACATGCTGGCCTTTCAAAACCACTCTCCCATTTTATATGGCTAGTGTACCATCGTCGGCCAATATGCCCCACAGATATAAAATTCAGTTTTCCAGGGACTTCCCTGGTTGATTAGTGGCTAAGACTCTGAGTTCCTGATTTGGGGGCCTGGGTTCAATACCTGCTCAGGGAACTAGTTCCCACATGATGCAATTAAAGATCCTGCATGCTGCAACTAGGACCCACTGCAGTCAAATATATATATATATTATATATATATATAATGTCAGTTTTCCATTTTTTCTTAAAGTTAAAATATTTCAGCTGGTTAAGTCTTGTAGGTACTTCAATCATGTCATTTACTGTGGATTCACTAGACTATGTCTGCTTTGCAAAATGGTATCTTTCTTTTTTGAGTAAACATTTTAGGCTGCTCAGTCCTAAGACTCTCCACACTATTCTCTCGCTAGAAGATGGCCTAATCTCATGGGTGAGGATAACACTTACATGCCAATGATCCCCCTATTACCTGTCTGCCCAAGACCTCTCTTCTGAGATCTACTGTCTCATAACCATTTGACTGCCTGACATGCTGACTTGATCTTACAATTCCTGATCTCCCCTACCCCACCAATCCCAAGGCTGCTCCTATTTCACTCTTCCCCTTCTTAATACATACACCTCTGGATACTGAGCTGGTCAAGCTGGAAACCTGGTCATTCCTAACCCTCCAATCAACCTCCACATCTATCTATACTACCAAGACTGGTCAAATCAACTTCAAATAGATCCATTTATTTCTCACCATCCCCACAGTCACCACCTAATATAAGCCAACATCATCTCTGGCCTAGGTTATTAAAACCCAAATCATTTTCTGAGCTTTCAAAATAGTTTTGAGCATTCATTTGTACCCTCAACAATTTATAGAGTACCCTCTCTGTATTAGTCAGTACTCTCAAAAGAGCACAGCAAAATCAGAGGAGACTTCCTTTGTGACTCAGACAGTAAAGAATCCATCTGCCAGTGCAAGAGACCCAGGTTTGAGCCCTGGGTAAAGAAAATCCCTTGGAGAAGGAAATGGCAACCCAGTCCAGTATTTTTGTCTGGAAAATTCCACGGACAGATAAGACCGGTGAGCTACAGTCCATGAGGTTGCAAAGAATCGGATTCGACTAAGCATGCCCAGATGATGATAAGTCATAAGCAAACCTGTTACAACATAGATGCTTATAAGGCAAGATGACCTAGGAGAGAGTAAACAGTAAAAGGGGGGAGAGACGACGCCAGGGCACACTTCCTGGGAAACATGACATTTAAACTGGGTTTTAGAGAATGAGTAGGGATTCATCAGCCAGACACATGGACAAAATTCTTCTGTGTATGGTGACAGGTAACGTATGACATGTTTAGGGGGCATTCGGCAGAACAGAGTTAAGAGGGTAGATGGAGATGTGACTGGTGAGATGGGCAGGGACTAGATCACATGGGATGCTGTTATGGGCCAAACTGGGTTCCCCTAAAATCCATATGTTGAAACCTAATCCTCTACCTCAAATTGTAACTATATTTCATGATACATCTTTTAAAGAGACCACTGAGTTACAGAGAGGTCATGAGGGCAGGTCTTAATTCAATCTGACTAGTGTCCTGGCAAGAAAAGTAAATATGAACACACAAAGAGACCCCAGAAGGGATGTGCAGAGAGGAAACACCACGTGAGAAAAGGATGAGAAGGTGGTTATTTGCAAGTCAAGGAGAATGGCCTCAGGAGAAACCGTGCCTGGCCAGCACCTTGACCTTGGATTTCCAGCCTCCAGAATAGTGAGAAAATCATTATCTGTTGTTTAAGCCACTCAGTGTTTTGGTACAGAAGCCCTAGCAAATGAATATGCACTCGAGTTTGAACCTGGAGGTAACAAGTGACTGGGGAAGGGTTTAAGCAGGGAAAACATCAGGACTTCCCTGGTGGCCCAGTGGTTAAGAACCCACCTGCCAAGGCAGGGAACAGGGTTTGATCCCTGGTTTGGGAAGATCCCGCATGCCGCAGGGCATCTAAACCCATATGCCACAGCAACTGAGCCCTGGCTCTAGAGCCAGCGTTTCACAAGAGAAACCACCTCAATGAGAAGGCTGCACACCGCAACCAGAGAAGAGGCCTCTGCTCACGGCAACTAGAGAAGACCTGCCTGCAGCAACGAAGCCCCAGCACGGCCAAAAATAACATTTTTTTTTTTAAAAAAGAAAAGACTCTATTCATCCATCTCTCACTCCCCATAAGCAATGTGGACGCTGTGTCGGGAGCTAGTAGTACAGCTCAAAGAAGGCTTATCTACAGAAATGACACTTTACCTGGAGACGAAAGAAATGGAGAGGAGGTCAAATCATGGTCTAGACAAAGTATGTGTGAGGCCCTAAGACAGGAAGGCGGCGGCCACATTCAAGAAACTGACCTTAGGCCAGTGCGCGCAGAGCTGGGTGAGACAGGAGAAAAGCTCTAAAAGATGCGGATGAAGGGGTCAAGGCCAGATCATGGGCTTCACATGCCTCATAAGCAAGCATGTCTCCCCTCTGGAGAATTCTCCTGGAGGCCCAGGCCGACTCCCTGATGGGGATGGAAGCTGACGCCATGACCATCTTCCCATCCACTGAGCAGCTGGGGGAAGCCCTCCCCGCCATCAGTCTGGCCGCCCATCGCCTGCCAAGGTGACACCACCAATGCATTTCTTCCCGGCCAGGGCTCAAAGAGACACAGGATTTGCATTTCAATTTGACTTCTTTCTGATGATTCCAGCCAAAGCTTGGAAATCACGCCCCCTGTCATTCTCTCACCAGTTCTGTTTTCCTTTTTTCCTCCCTCTACCCCACTGAGGGCTCTTTTTTTTCCTTGACATCCTGCTCTTCGATGCAGAGAAAAGTCATCCTTAACAGCAGTTTTATTGCCCGGTAATATTAACACAATGAAGGAAATCACTGCTAATTTTTATGAATTATCTCATCATCTGCAACTAATTAACAGCTGCTGAAAGAGCAGGCAGCCTGCCTCCCCTCGGAGACCCTTTACCTTGAGCATGCTTCCCAACAGCCCTACCCTTGCTGTCAAGGAGGGTCCTCTGCTGGAGATGAGCACTTCCCCTCCAGCAGACCCCCTCCTCCATGCCCCACCCCCAGCCCCAACTCTGCACTTTCCAGCCTGCCCTAGCGAGGGGAGGCAGCAGTGGGGGGCTGACCAGTTATGCTCAGCCATCGCTGGGCCGCCTGTGATGCGATGATTTAGCCTAGCTGGAAACTTTATTAAAATCCAATCTAAGTGGGCCGCTGCTGCCCTGTTCTCATTACCCCCTTCTCCAAAATCAGGCCTTGGCCCCTGTGCCTCACTGAATGTGTCCATAAAACTCAGTGAACAGGCAGCCAACAGCTAAATGGCACTTAATCAGGGGATAATCTAGACCCAGGTGGACAGTAAATACTGAGCGGGGCAGAGGGAAGAGAGGGAGGGAAGGGAAAACAACGGAGGAGGTGGCGGCACACTCGCATATGCTGCAGCCTCCAGAGAGAGGAGCTGCCCAGAAACACAGAACCCGGGCGGGACAGCGCGGGGGACCATGGCCAGAGAAATGGGAGCCCAGAGCGGCGAGGCGACCCTGGAGCAGCCCACAGTTCACACAGCCTGGGGCTCACTCTCCTCCCAGGCTTCTCGCCTGAGCCCCACTTCTCTGAGCACAGTCCTGCCCCACCTGATCTTCCCCATCCCTCTCTACTCTTCCTCCAAACACATCCCTTCCTGAGCCTATCTAAGGAGCCTCTCTTCAAGCGGCCTGGCATCTGGCCAGACCCCAGGCAGCCGCTGGTGATGTCTGCAGAGATGAAGGGAAGGGCACCGAGGGATGGGGTGAAAGGGCTGGAGGCCAGTCCATCCCACTGTGGGGCAGAGCCTCCCCGGGTGGGAGTCGGGCATCAGAGTCACGCCGGGCAGGGGGCCTCTGTGATGCCAGCCTGAACACACAGTCCTCCTTCTAAAGGTCAAATGCACCAACGGTGTGCCTGCTAGAATTGAAAAGGCCAGAGACTGCACTTCGAGTTATGGGGAGAGGAGGGGAGCAGGAAGGATGCTCCCGGTCCAAGTCTCTTTCTCCTCCTTTCTAAGTTCTGAGACACTCAGCTGGCTAACACCTCCACTCCCACCAGAATGTTCCAGGCTCCCTGCTGTTCAGTCCCAGGATGCGTAACTTAGCTCATGTAGCCCCCATTTCCTGCCCCAGGATCCCCATTTTCAAAGTCACAGGGTATACAGTTCCCAGGGGCACAAACACCTTCTTCATGGCAGCTGGGGGTAAGAGCTGAGTCATTCATTCATTCCACCAATGTTTACTGAACACCTGCTATGAGCGAGGCTGAGAGGGGCAGTGTTGGCCTCCATAGAAACCAGTGCCTGAACAGTTCTCATCACTATGAGCCAAGGCTGGGGTGGAGCTGGCCGCCTGCAGCACACTGTGGAGCAGGGAAGGGCAGACAGCCCTGTTATGGGGAAGGAAAGGACAGTCACAGAAATTTTCTTAGAGGAAGAGTGAGGTTTTGAAGAAAATTCTGCAGGGGGAGTTGAGGTGAGGAGATAAGGAGATAAAGCAGGTGGAGCAAAGGCCCAGGGATGAGAGACCCAGAGGTGCTCCGGGGCCCCAGTGTGCCTGGAGGGCAGGATGCCTGACGGCAAGTGTTCACGGGGCAGGGATGGAAATGGGGGCGTGATGATGAAGGCTAGGGCTGTCTGGATGGTCTGCAGCCTGCCTGCGAAGGCTTCAGGTGCCCTGGAAACTCGCTTCTTGAGCTTCCCCATTAGAGCCCTCCTTAGATGTTGGGGGGGGGTGGTGTGGAGATGCTACGGCTTCTGATCGTTGGGCACCAGGGCCCAGAAATGCCCAGGCCCCAACCACCTCCACCTTCAGACGCCCTGGCAGCCCCATCCTGAGGCTTGGGCAAGGAAGCAATGCATCCTAAGCACCCCAGGAGAGCACCAGGGAAGTTAAAAACTCCAGTCTCTGTACTCTTTCCAGGCCTCAGGGACAGGATTTCCATTCTCTTCCTGGACTGTTTACCCAAAAAGTCAAGCTTAAGCAAAAAAGGGAACTTCCCCCATGGCTCAGCAGGTAAGAATCCACCTGCAATGCAGGAGACACAGGAGACGTGGATTTGATTCCTGGGTTGGGAAGATCCCCTGGAGGAGGAAGTGGCAACCCACTCCAATATTCTTGCCTGAAAAACCCATTGACAGAGGAGCCTCGCAGGATATTATAGTCCAAAGGGTCACAGAGGGTTAGACATGACTGAGGGGCTGAGCACATATGCAGGTAAAAGAGGAGAGGATACTGGGTTTGAAGTAGGGCAGGGCAGTAATGAGTATATGGTCTCCAGAAGCAGGCAGGCTATAGGTTTTAATGCTGGTTCCAGCCTCATACCAGCTGTGTGATCCTGGGTAACTTATTTACTCTCTGAGCCTCAGCTTTCTCATCTGTAAAATGGACATGATGCCAACATTAAGCGATTGTGAACAGAATAGTCCCTAAGGTGAAGTTGCTCAGTCGTGTCCGACGCTTTGTGACCCCATGAACCGTAGCCTACCAGGCTCCTCCGTCCATGGATTCGCCAGGCAAGAATACTGGAGTAGGGTGCCATTTCCTTCTCCAGGGGATCTTTCCGACCCAGGGATTGAACCCAGGTTTCCCACATTGGAACTTAGAGGAAGAGTGAGGTTTTGAAGAAAATTCTGCAGGGGGAGTTGAGGTGAGGAGATAAGGAGATAAAGCAGGTGGAGCAAAGGCCCAGGGATGAGAGACCCAGAGGTGCTCCGGGGCCCCAGTGTGCCTGGAGGGCAGGATGCCTGACGGCAAGTGTTCACGGGGCAGGGATGGAAATGGGGGCGTGATGATGAAGGCTAGGGCTGTCTGGATGGTCTGCAGCCTGCCTGCGAAGGCTTCAGGTGCCCTGGAAAGGCGCTTCTTGAGCTTCCCCATTAGAGCCCTCCTTAGATGTTGGGGGGGGGTGGTGTGGAGATGCTACGGCTTCTGATCGTTGGGCACCAGGGCCCAGAAATGCCCAGGCCCCAACCACCTCCACCTTCAGACGCCCTGGCAGCCCCATCCTGAGGCTTGGGCAAGGAAGCAATGCATCCTAAGCACCCCAGGAGAGCACCAGGGAAGTTAAAAACTCCAGTCTCTGTACTCTTTCCAGGCCTCAGGGACAGGATTTCCATTCTCTTCCTGGACTGTTTACCCAAAAAGTCAAGCTTAAGCAAAAAAGGGAACTTCCCCCATGGCTCAGCAGGTAAGAATCCACCTGCAATGCAGGAGACACAGGAGACGTGGATTTGATTCCTGGGTTGGGAAGATCCCCTGGAGGAGGAAGTGGCAACCCACTCCAATATTCTTGCCTGAAAAACCCATTGACAGAGGAGCCTCGCAGGATATTATAGTCCAAAGGGTCACAGAGGGTTAGACATGACTGAGGGGCTGAGCACATATGCAGGTAAAAGAGGAGAGGATACTGGGTTTGAAGTAGGGCAGGGCAGTAATGAGTATATGGTCTCCAGAAGCAGGCAGGCTATAGGTTTTAATGCTGGTTCCAGCCTCATACCAGCTGTGTGATCCTGGGTAACTTATTTACTCTCTGAGCCTCAGCTTTCTCATCTGTAAAATGGACATGATGCCAACATTAAGCGATTGTGAACAGAATAGTCCCTAAGGTGAAGTTGCTCAGTCGTGTCCGACGCTTTGTGACCCCATGAACCGTAGCCTACCAGGCTCCTCCGTCCATGGATTCGCCAGGCAAGAATACTGGAGTAGGGTGCCATTTCCTTCTCCAGGGGATCTTTCCGACCCAGGGATTGAACCCAGGTTTCCCACATTGGAAGCAGACACTTTAACCTCTGGGCCACCAGGGAAGCCCTAAGCATAGTCCCTGGTACATAACAAATATTTAATAATAATATTATTTAAGGCTAGATATTTCTGACTCGAAAAGTCCCAACTCTTACTCTCTTACTTCACACTCTTTTTTCCCTTTTAGAGTGTCCTCTCCAACTCCCATCTCCACTCCCTGTATTTAAAGGATTGTCCCCTCTTTAAAAAAAAAAGAAAAGAAAAAGTACTCCTGGGGCTTCCTGGTGGTCCAGTGGTGAAGACTCAGTGATTCCACTGCAGGAGGTGTGGGTTTGATCCCTGGTCAGGGAACCAAGATGCTGCATCCTATGCAGTGTGGACAATAATAATAAAAATTTAAAAATACTCCTGGCAGAGCCTGTTGCCTGGTCACCAGTCAAGCCACCTTCACTCTCCTTCCCCTGGGGCACTGTGCTGATCTTACAAGGCAGGAACCCTCTGGGCCCCTCTCCTTGGTGCCTTCCTGGGAAAGAAGCACCGGATACATTTAACAGGGCAGGATAAATAGCAATAATAATATATGTTCAGCCATTAGCCGCATAAGTAATCAAAGATCACTGCCATATGATTCCTGGTTAAACATCATTTGGAATCTAATAAATAGGCAGCTATAAATAAAGGCAACGAGCAGACTCGTCCCCTCCGAGCAGCACAGCCTCTGCTCTTATTTTTAGCCTAAAGGTGCCTTCAGCGCTACTTCTGTGGTTCAGTTTTTAAGTTAATTTCTCTCTCTCCAATGTCTGCAAAGGAAACTTGTAAGGGCAGGAGGGGGCAATGAGGGGGGCTCAGCCTTGGCGTCTGCCTTCTGCTTCTCTAAAGAAATTAAGCAACTCCCATCTGCCAATGCAGGGTAGACGGGTTCAATCCCTGGTCTGGGAAGAAGTCACATGCCCTGGGGCAGCTAAGCTTGCCTACCGCAACTACTGAGCCTGCGTGCTTCAGCTACAGATGCCCTTGAGCCTACAGCCTGTGCTGCACAACACAGGAAGCCGCTGCAGTGAGACGGCACCCCCTACTCGCTGCAAACAAAGAAAGCCTGCACACGGGAATGAGGACCCAGGGCAGCCAAAAAAACAGAGAGAGAGAGAGATCAAAGTGTCCTAGGGGTCTTGGTCGCCTTCATGGTCGCCCTCTCCCCACTCCTCCCAGGGCTTCCTTGAAGGGAGTACAGAGGGCGCAAGAATGAGGGCACCAAGGGTGACAGACAGCACAGGTTTGGGGCCAAAGAAATCTGGGTTCAAACCCAGCGTCTTCTATATTCCACATGGGTGACCCCAATCCCTCCAAGCCTTGGATTCTACACCTACAGACCAGGCATCATCCAACCCATCTCTGAAGGTTGTTGCAAAACTTAAATTATATAATTTATAGTCAGTGATGGCTACATATTAGATGCTCAATACATATGAATGTCATTCCAGCCCCTGGATACAGTCCTTGAAAGTGATGGACCCCCATCCTTTCACTAGATGGAAACAGGTGTCGTATCAAGAAGGCAAAAAGAAGCCCAAAGTGCCGATGACCATTACTTAACTCTGGAACTAGCCCATTAGCACTTAAGGCCTTTCTGCTTTGCGCTACCCTGGAGTTCCTTCATGTCTGAGGCTTACCTTTTCACATTAGAACCTTAACAACAAAATATCCTGTTCCCTGTATTTCTCAGAGCCTCAGCCCACTGCAGGGCAAGGTCAGCATTAAATAAGGACCAAGAAAAACCAGTTGGATCAGCCTTAAAGCCCAGGTGTCCTAACTCCTGATAGTATCTTCTAATATCACATGCTTTCCTAAAACACCAGAGGATCTGTCCCTTTCTGGAAGGATGACAGCAGAGTAAGAGACAGTCTGCTGAGACCCTGGGGGGACATAATTCTTTCCTGGCCCCATAGCAGGAAATAAACACATCACTCCAAGCCAAGCCCAGCAGAGCCCACGTGATGCAGCCTCAGATAACACTACTTGGAGGTTACTCCTTTGGAACCCCGGCACGCTAAATCACCGTGACGAAGAGCTTCCCATTGCACAGGCCCTTTGTGACTCTCTCTCTCTCTCTCTCCTGTGGCAGTCTCAGGCACAGTCTTGTGGCTGTCTTGCCGGGTTCCCTCTGCCCATCGAGGAAACACGGCGGCTTCAGGGCTCTGGGCTGTCTGATTCTCGTGCAGGATGGTTGACCATAACAGGAGTCAGGCAGTCGGGTCAAGGGTTGGCCTGGGCCAGTTCCCAAACACAAGCGTGATCCCCTGCCCACAGCTCTCCCCATGAGAAGGCTTTCAAGAGGCTCAGGCTCCTATCTTGGAAGCCATCCAAACAGAAGAACAGAATAATGGCCTCCAAAGATGTCCATGTCCTAATCCCCGGAGTCCACCACCATGTTACCTTCAAGGGCAGAACGGACTCTGCAGATGTCATTAAGGTTCCAGACCTTGAGATGGGGAGAGTATCCTGGATCATCTCAGCATGCTCAGTATAATCTGGTGAGTTCTTAAAATTGGAGAACATTTCCTTGGCTGAGGTCAGGGAGCTGTGATGTGAGAATGAAGTGACCCAGAACTTTGAGAATGGAAGAAGGGGGCCATGAGCCAAGGCATGCAGCACTCGGGAAGCTGGGAAGAGTCTCTGCTGACAGTAATAAAACAAGAACCTTGATTTTGTGACTGCAAGGAATTGAATCAAAATGAGCAGGAAATGAATTCTCTCCTATAGCCTCCAAGAAGGATCACAGTCCTGCTGACATCTTAGTTTTAGCTCAGCCTGACTTCTGACCATAAATTAATAAATTTGTCTGGATTAAGCCACTGAGTTTGTGGTAATTTGTTATGGCAGCAGGAGAAAGCTATAGTAATAATAACTATGGTAGAACTACTTTTAATAACTACTATTTATTGAATTACTAATTATCAGGCACTGGGCTATCCATTTTGGATACATTATCATACAAAAATCTCAGTATATAGGGTGTGTATAATTACCCTATTATCTAGTAGAAAACAGAGGCTAAATAATTTTCCCAAGGTCACATGCTAATTCATTTTCAAGTTTGTATGTCAATAAAGCCCAATTCCATTTAACAGCCCTGCAATGCCACCCAGAATTATGCCTGCCATAATGTTGGGCAAACTACTGCATTTTCAAAGAAACAAAAGATAGGGAATTAAGATTTTCTAAATATTACTAGATGCTACAAACCATGGATGGTACATATGATATTACCTATCTCCTTTCAATTAATATGATACCTCTTCCTATGGCAAAGCATTATCTCCAGCTTACAGATGGGAAACTGAGCATGAAAAAGGTTGACTAATTTGCCTAAAGGAACATGGCTAGTAACAGAGAAGTCACACCCATGGATTTGTAATTCGAGGCTGCCTTGTCCATGATGCTGAGGATATGAAGACGTGAGTGTGAACCCCAAGCTTCCCCAGGTGAACATACTTATGACTTCATAGTAAGACAGGTACTGAATCAAGATCCAACATGAAGCCCACCAGGCTGTCATCATAAGCCAACAGCAACGGCCCCTGCCCGGACCCCCAGGAGTGGTCTTGCCAGGGGCCAGTATTACTCTCTGGTAGATAATTCCTGGGCTTCCCTTGTGGCTCAGCTGGTAAGATAATTCCTGGCAGACGAGGAAGAAGTTGACTAAGTATAGGGAGAGGTCCAATGGGGCTGAATCCACAGGTACTGATATTCATTTACAGGCTATTTCATCTCCACCAACTCCACTCATTTCCATTTTAAATTCCTTTAGCACTCAAGGTTTTCCCAACTGGCTCTAAAAGGGAAATTGTCATTAAAGATAAAGGTCCCTTTATGTTCAGAAACCCCAAGGGCTCCAGGAAGAGCAGGGAGCGTCCCCACGATGGCCTTGGGAAATCTCCCTGCTTCCCTGTCCACTGGCCTGGGGCATCCTAATGGCTGCCCAGAGGTGGGGGGCCACCCACCGCCACTATGCTCCCCAGCAGGCTGGGCTGGTGCCTTTCTGGCAAGCCCTTAGCAGAGCTTCCTGTGGAGGCCCCAGGGCTATCTGCCTCCCTTTCCTGTCATCTCGGGGAAAATCCCTGTTCTTTCATCTGTGAGCCGAAAGCTCAAAGTCTCATGTTGTTAGATCCCTGGCACTGGGGGGAATTTATGAATGTTGCCAGCAAAGTGGCATTCCCTCCCCTGGCTGTGTCACTCTCTGCTTGAAAGACCATGTTCTATAAAGGATGGAAGAGCACATCTTGGAAGAAACCACAGGGGTGACACAACTTGGGAACCCCCCAGCACTTGCCTCCTTAACACAGATATCTTCAGACACCAGGGGCAACCTGCCACCGGCTTTCAAAGAGCGTCAGCTCTGGTCAAGAGCAAAGCTGGCCTGAGAGGAGCCAGGCGGGGGAGGGGGCACGCCTCGCACAGACGGAGGCGGAGACCTAGACAGGCTTTTTTCTTTTAACTGAAACACTGGTCAGTCAGTGTTTGGGTCTGACCAGGGGCTCTGAACCTGGAGACCAGACCCCATCAGGCTGGGGCACCTGTGGGTGGTGGACAGGGAGCAGATGAGGGGAGGGCCTGTCTCTCATTTGGGGACCACATCCCACCTGGAAAGGAGAAAAGAGAAAACTCATATTCAGAGGGCAGTGTCCAGGATGATGAGCAGAATCCAGATACTGAAACAGAAGCAACCATCAGAGGCACTCAGGAGGAGTCTCTGAAAGAAAGGAGCTGCTGGGGGCTGTGAAGTGACGGGGCTTCAGATCTGAGAGACTCCGGCGGCGGGAAGGGCACTAGGCCTGCTGTCAGCTCCGGAGAGACAGGCAGAGCTCACAGAGACAGACTGTGGCTCAGCAGACAGGAAGACTGATCGTCTGAGCTCTTCGAAAGTGGAATGGGTTACCCTGGCGTTGCCCGGCCACCATCAAGATTTTGTGACTCTGAGGACAAACAGACAGGCTAGGTCCGGCACTGGAAGAATCCGTGGCAGACAAGAGGCAGGTACCCTGGTCAAAACTGGCAGCTTCAGGAAAGAGCTGGGAGCGGGTGGCAGGGTGCTAGCTGGGAGGCTGGGTCCAGATTCAGGTCCTCAGACTCTAGGAAGACTGAGGCAAGCAAGGCCTGGCCGGAGCCCCCGGGGGAAGCTCGGACGCAGTCAAAATATGAGAGTGAGGTTTCAGACTTGATGACGAGACAGAAACTTGAGCTCTGCAGCGGCCGCACAGCTGGGAGAGGATTCTTAGTCAACAGCTCAGTGTTTGGATCTGAGGGACAAAGTAGGACCAGCAGCCAAGACTGGTTTGATGCTGAGTCATTAACCTGCTGGCTTGGACTTCCTCAGTGGGATGGAGACTGGCCCGGGACCTAGGGTTTGCTGCAGGGGTCAGAGAACCCGGGGACAGGAAGGAGCAGGCTCACTGCACTGTCCTCGTTTAAAGGAACACTTGTTTAGAAGTGCTTTGTGAGTGGGACCATCTGCCTTCCAACAGCTTTCAAATGTGGAGCTTCTCAGGGACCTCCCTCGGGTCTGCATTGCTCATTCATTCAGTAGACATTTAGTGAGCACCTTCTGTGTACCCTAGAGGAGGAAACGGCAACCCACTTTGGTATTCTTGCCTGGAAAATTCCACGGACAGAGAAGCCTGGTGGGATATAGTTCATGGGGTTGCAAAGAGTTGGACAAGACTGAGCATGAGCTAGGCAAGCTTCTGTGTACCAGGCACTGCCTTACATGCCAGGGAAACAGTAGAGAACAAAACAAAGGGCTTCGGTAGATGGGAACATGCATAATAACAAATAGGGTTCAGTTTATCAGATGGTGACAAGTGCTATTTTTAAAAAAAAGCAAGGAAGAGAGAGAGAGAAATGGTGGGCAGGGCATGACCTATAGGAAATGAGACCATGAACCACACACACATCTAGGTGAAGACTGTCCTAGGCAGAGAGGACGCCAGGGGGTGGAGGCTGGGATGGAGTAAGCAAGAGACAGAGGGTAAGGAATGAGGGGAAAAAAGTAACAGAACAAGGGGGCAGACCGTGGAGGATACCAAGGGAGGGACCCCAGAAGGACTCTTTCTTTTCCTCTGACTTGAGACGAGAGGCATTGAAGGAGCTGAGCAGAGGGCTGACATGATCCAGCTTATATTTTAAAAGAATCATTCTTGCTGCCATCCTGAGAAACAAAAGTGACGGGGCAAGAGAGAAGCAGAGAAAGCAGTAGGAAAGCTTTGCAGTGATCCAGGGAGAGAGATTACTGTCCTGGAACAGGAAAGCCACAGCAGAGACGGCCAGAAGGGGCTGGGTTCTGGAGGCGCAGCAGACAGGGCTGCTAAAGGGGAGCATATGGGACATCAGAGAAAGACGGAGTCAGGCATGACTCCAAGGGTTACCTAAGTCCAAAGAAATAGGATGGTATCACCACATATGAAACGGAGGAGACGGTACGAGAAACAGGCTTGAAGAGGAACATCAATAGCTCAAGTTTGGACACGTCGAGTTTGAGTTTCTCTTAGACCTCCAAGAGGGGATGTGGAGTAGGCATACAAGTCTGGAGTTATGGGGAGATGTTAGCATTGGAGATGACATTGGAGAGTTGTAGCATCAAAAGCCACGAAGCTGGATGAGATCATTAGGCAGTGGGTAGAAAGAGAAGAGGTCTAAGGACAGAACCCTGGGCATATACGTATTCAGAGGTTGGAGACAGGAGAAGGAAACAGCAAAAGAGACTGGGAGCTAGTGAGGGAGGGTAAGAACCAAGGAGTGTGGCCCAGAAGCCAAGAGAAAGAAGCGTTTCCAGGAAGAGGGAGTGAATGCTGCCGGTGAAATGAGTCCTGGAGACAGGTGATTGGATGAGGCCACGGAGGCACCGTGGGTGGGAGTGAAAATGTGACGGGAGAGAGTCCTACGGATTAGGTAAGGAGGAGAAGAAATGGAGACAGCTTTGCATGAGAATTCTTTTGCAGAGTTTCTCTGCAATGGGAAGAAGAGAAATGTAGTTTCGCTGAAGAAGGATGTGGGGCTAAGGGAGGTTTTTAAAGATGGACAGTCACTCAGATCCACTAGCCAGTAGTGGGGACCATTACCTCAAGGGAAAAGGCCCAATACACTGAAAAGGTAAAGAAGATAGAGTCCAATCTCTCAGGATGCTCTTAAGTTTGTGGGACCAATGGAATTCAAATAAGGTCTTTAAAATGTTTGCAAAAACAGGCAGGAGGGACCAATGACATCAGCGCAAGGCATGCGTGATTTGGTCAGCATGCATACCTCTTGTGCTCTGAGAATTCTAGAAGAGCTTTCCAAACGGTGCAGATTCTTGGCTCTTAGAAATAATTGAATTTAAAGCAGGATTAGGAAAGGGGAAGATACAGCATTTGATGGAGGAGTGGAGAAGGATGCTCCAGGCAGGGGAAGGCCAAGAGGTAGACACAGGGTGGCCCAACAGGGCCATTCCCAGTAACAGGCATCACTTGCCCAGCACTTAATACATGTCCGACACTCTCCTAAATGCTCCGTAGGTACTGGTAGTAGTTTAGTCACTAAGTCGTGTCTACTCTTGCGATCCCATGGACTGTAGCATGCCAGGCTCCGCTGTCTATGGGAATTCCCAGGCAACAATACTGGAGTGGGTTGCCAATTCCTTCTCCAGGGGATCTTCCTGCATCTCCTGCATTGCAGGTGGGTTCTTTACCAACTGAGCCTCCAGGGAACTCACTGAATTCTCACAAACACATGAGCAAGCAACTACTGTCATCCATGCCATACTTGAAGAAATTGAAGCACCAAGAAATTAAGTTGTCTCCCAAGGTCACACAACTAGTAAAAGGTGGTGCTCACATCCAAACCGTTAGAGTTCAGGCTCCAGCATCCACCTCTACTCTACGCTGGAGGCTTCCCAGGCCAACCCCAGTGCTGCGTGGAACACAGCAGGCTCCGTGGTGTCCAGTGAGCTTGGAATGGGCATGGAAGGCACCTGGTGAGTCAGGAGAGAGGAGGCGGTGAGGAGAGAGGGATATAAGGGAGCCTCTCAAGGGCTGCACCAGGTGCTCACCTACCCCCGGTCAGGTTGGCTTTCCTCCTGAATCTGGCATGGTGGTGATCCCTCCGGGCTGGGGGTTGGATAAGGTCCTCCTTCATCACGCATCTGCTGAGGCCAGACTCGATGAGCAGGCGCCTCCCTCTGGACCATGCCCCTCATCAATATAGGCTAAAGGGGTTCCAGAGCTGCCACAAGCTTATCAGCCCCTAACACAGCTCAGTGGGAAGAAACACACACCAAAAAGATACAGAAGGGCTGCTGGGTGACCTGACATGCCTGCAGCCCTCGTCCAGCCGATGTGGAATGCGTGCCCCCGCATCCAGACTAATGAGACTAAGTGTGACCGCTGTCTCGCCTGCAGCTGAGCCGTGAGGCTGTGAGTAGGATTCGTGCCTCCCGCCCACTTGGGCTCGCACACACCCAGGCACTTGGTTGAGAGCTGGCAGCGGCCACCACCATCACCCGCGCATCTCTGACTCCTCAGCAGTGGCCACGGGGAGAAAGGAAACGCCCGGGCAGGGCTACACCAACGGAGCAAGCAGGACCTGCAGGGCTTGCCTTATCCTGCTCAAGCAACTGTGGCCAAACGGGGTCATGCCTTAAATCGGGCAGATGGTCGCCTCCATTTTAAGCTCTGGCGAGTGGCTCATAATGAGAACACAATCATAATGGGCTGTCTCCCTCATAGTATGAGAACAGAGCAAAGGCGGCAGTATTCTAGCATAGTATCCCAGCATGGAAGGGGTCCTGAAGGTAAGAGGTCCAGCCCCCGGCCCCCATGATGCTGAAATCTCGGTCCAGCCCAGCTGTGGCCATCTCCAGCTGTGAGGACCTCAGCATCAGAGCCCATCCCACCTGTCGGATAAGCATTTTTCTACACCAAACCCAAATCTCTCTCCATGATTTCCACCTCCCCCTGAAACAACACATTTCCCCCACACCCTCCCGCCAAAATAGAGCTAATGACTCAGTCCCCATCCCAAGACTCTTGTAAACCACTTTGCAGGGCTGGAGACAGGTTTTTGAAATTCTGACAAAATATCGCCATGCCAGTTCTCTCAAGCCATGTGTGTCTCTGCCAGGTAGGGCTTCCTCTGGCAGAGCAGCAGATAGTGGGGCTCATCGCATGAGTGGAGGGGCCATATGAGACCCTGGGGAAACTGGGCCCTTCAAGCACCAGTGAACATAGGAAGTCACGCACCAAAATTATTCGGAAATCAGCTTTATGATGTACGGCTTTGAGTTAGGAAAAAACAACCCTCTCCCTTGTCACTGCTGCTGGGGCCTTTCTGAGTTTCCTTCCAGAGATCCGCCATGATACGCTTGAGAAAACACGATGTTTCCTGCCATCACCGCCTGTTTGCTTTAGCCCAGTCTGATTTCTTAAGGTCCTAGGCATTGGCACGCTGGCCCTTGTGTTTCAGTCTTTCCCACAGAGAATGTGCACCCAGAGGGGAGGATGGGATAGATGGGGAGAACACAACTGACGCATATCACTACCTTGTGTACAAGAGACAGCAAGGGGGGAGTTTCTGCAGAGCACAGGCGGCTCAGCTTGGTGCTCTGTGGTGGCCCAAAGAGGTGGGATGGAGCGGGGTGGGAGGGAGGCTCAGGAGGGAGGAGATATATGTGCACATACAGCTGATTCACTTTGTTGTACAGCAGAAACGAACAGAACATTGTAAAATAATTGCACTCCAATTAAAAAACAAATGTACTGCAGGACTTTCCTGCTGGTTCAGTGGTTAGGACTCCAAGCTTCCACTGCAGGGGCCATAGGTTCAACCCTTGGTCAGGAAACTAAGATCCTGCATGCCATTCAACCAAAAAACAAAAAGGACAGAGAACACACTAACAGGTTATTCAGGACTCTGCCACCTTGGCTGCCCTCCAACTTGACTCAAGAGGCCCCATTTGTCCCCGCCCAGATGTCCTCCCCTCTCTTTCCTTTTGAGGCCACCACTCCGCTGCATGAGAGCTGGGCAAGCCACAAACTCCGTGAGCCTCAGACTCCTCTTCTAAGAGATGTGTCTACTCCTACCTACCTGGTAGGTTGTTGGGGAAACTGAATCAACACATGTCGGCCACCTGATGTGAAATGCCGACTCACTGGAAAACACCCTGATGATGGGGAAGATTGAAGATAAAAGGAGAAGAAGGTGACAGAGGATAAGATGGTTGAATAGTATCACTGACTCAAGGACATGGACTTGGGCAAACCATAGGAGACGGTAAGGGACAGGGGGGCCTGGTGTGCTGCAGTCCATGGCCCACAAAGAGTCAGACACAACTTAGTGACTGAACAAAAGCAACAAAGAACGTGTTATACAGCGTAAACTGTGGCATCGATGTCACCAGGCAGTTGGGAGTTGGGAGTCTGGCACTGCCACAGTGGCCTTTGCCAACTTGCTGTGCCTTATGGGGACCCCAGTTTGTCTTATCTGTAAAATGGAGCATCTAGGCCTAATTCATCCCTCGCTTCCTCAGTGCAAGAGACTGTGGCCAGAGGCTGCAGCTCACAGATGGGTTCTGGAAAGCTTAAGAGAGAGGACGCACGTCCTGACAGTTTCCAGTGCAGGGCTCCTGGCGGAAGACCAAGCCACAAGCAAAGACAGATGATGCCGCAGGGCACTCTGGCCTGGAATACCTTTCTAACCAAGCCTCCTTCACCCCTCCGAAGAGGCAGAGGCGGCAGGGATGGGCAGGAAGGAGGAGAGACAGCCCCGAGCGAGCAAGCATGCGGGCAGATGCTCTAATAGTTGCTCTCCTAAATACATATTTTGGACACTTATGGTTAAATAAAATTGGTTGACATTTTTGAGCACTGACCAACATCTGGGAGAAGAGAGATTAAAAAACTGACAGGTCAGTTCAAGATTCAAAGCTCATCGTTAGATAATTCATCTAGCAGTTCCTAAGCACTTTTCACGGGCCAGGCACTGTGCTAGACTCAGGAACACAGACAAAATAACAAAGATTCTGATCCTCTAAGGTGGTCATTAGAGGAGGGATTTGTGTCCCAGAAAGCTTTGTCCATGGATTCTCTCTCTAGATGACAGATGAAGGAGAAAGGCATCAATTTCTATTTGTCCCTAATGTGAAAGACCAACTGATTGCTTATATGGGTGACTGAATTGGGAAAAGAGATGAAGAGTTACACACTGATCAAAATTTCATAAATCAAATCACGTGATCACATCACACATTATGCAGGGAAGCCCACTACTCAAAAAGCCCCATGGTATGTCCTCTGCAAGGCACGGCATTCCACTGGTATATTTGGACCTTGGTGGGGTCACTAAGAGTAGGACACGCTTCACTTTCACGCTTCACGACATCGCCTTCACTTTTCACTTCCATGCACTGGAGAAGGAAATGGCAACCCACTCCAGTGTTCTTGCCTGGAGAATCCCAAGGACTGGGGAGCCTGGTGGGCTGCTGTCTATGGGGTCTCACAGAGTTGGAAACGACTAAAGTGACTTAGCAGCAGCAGCAACAGCAGCAGCATCGGCAGCAGTGTCCGATATATTTAACACACAGTAGAACAGGGTAAGAAAACTGGTGTGTTTTATTCCCCCTGCTTACCTCCCCCAATTCTCTTATAATCTTCATCTTCATAACATTTGAATGTTCTGTGTTAAACATTCTCTCTGCAGGACTTGGAGCTCATTGAGGGAAACCAACTCAGTGAAAAATGGGAGTTGTAAAGTGCTTGGGGTCCTAGTAAGACAGAGTGTCGAATAAAATACAAGCTCTTGCTGCTTTACCTCGCAGGGAAACCTTAAACAAGAGATTCAGCCGCTATAATAACCTGCTGATGTCTAGTACCACCCACACTAAGCAGAACTCTGCCCCAGCCTGATCGAGCCTCTCAGATCCCCAGGCCTCAGTTTCCTCATCTGTCTGATGGACTTTGTCTGGGCCCTTAAGAAATTACTTAGGAGTTAAAGACAAAAAAAAGAGTGAAAGCCTATAAAAGCAATAATGATTCCATCTTTCAATCCCTTTACCAGATAGAACACAATATATTTCATGTGACTGCTGTGATAATGGAATATCCCAAATGTCTCCAGGGCTGTAGAGCTGCAGTAGAGCAAAGCGGAAAGAGAAGATTTGGAGACAGACAGGTTTGAATTTCAGTCTCTGTGTGACCTTAGACAAGTTATTTAAGCTCCCTGAGCCTCTATTTCTTCATCTATAATATTGGATCATTAACTCTGACGTGAAGATTGCCTGAAATACGTGAAACACCCAGCACAGTACCTGGAAGAAAGTGAGGTCTTTCCAAGTGGGAATTATTATGGGGATTATTATTATTTAGCACCATATCCTCAGTCCTCGGCACACAGCAATCAATAAATACTTGTTGAGTAGACTCATGAATGAATGGGTGAATCCCTGTTTTTACCATTACAGCTAACACTTGCCTTAGAACTCAATCAGGATCTCAAGTCCATTCCTCTTCTCTCTTTTAAGTAAGACAGATAGATGGACATTTTCTCTTTCTTATCTTCCTCCTTTTTCTTCTACTTCCTCCAGTAAGTCTACCTCTTTAAGCACAGGGAAAAGCTGACTCATTGGAAAAGACCCTGATGCTGGGAAAGATTGAGGGCAAGAGAAGGGAATGACAGAGGATGAGATGGCTGGATGGCATCACTGATTCAATGGACATGAGTTTGAGCAATCTCAGGGAGATAATGAAAGACAGGGAAGCCTGGCGTGCTGCAGTTCAAGGGATCGTGAAGAGCTGGACATGACTTAGCGACTGAACAACGACAAAGACTATAGCAGCAGCAGCAACAGCAGCAGCATCGGCAGCAGTGTCCGATATATTTAACACACAGTAGAACAGGGTAAGAAAACTGGTGTGTTTTATTCCCCCTGCTTACCTCCCCCAATTCTCTTATAATCTTCATCTTCATAACATTTGAATGTTCTGTGTTAAACATTCTCTCTGCAGGACTTGGAGCTCATTGAGGGAAACCAACTCAGTGAAAAATGGGAGTTGTAAAGTGCTTGGGGTCCTAGTAAGACAGAGTGTCGAATAAAATACAAGCTCTTGCTGCTTTACCTCGCAGGGAAACCTTAAACAAGAGATTCAGCCGCTATAATAACCTGCTGATGTCTAGTACCACCCACACTAAGCAGAACTCTGCCCCAGCCTGATCGAGCCTCTCAGATCCCCAGGCCTCAGTTTCCTCATCTGTCTGATGGACTTTGTCTGGGCCCTTAAGAAATTACTTAGGAGTTAAAGACAAAAAAAAGAGTGAAAGCCTATAAAAGCAATAATGATTCCATCTTTCAATCCCTTTACCAGATAGAACACAATATATTTCATGTGACTGCTGTGATAATGGAATATCCCAAATGTCTCCAGGGCTGTAGAGCTGCAGTAGAGCAAAGCGGAAAGAGAAGATTTGGAGACAGACAGGTTTGAATTTCAGTCTCTGTGTGACCTTAGACAAGTTATTTAAGCTCCCTGAGCCTCTATTTCTTCATCTATAATATTGGATCATTAACTCTGACGTGAAGATTGCCTGAAATACGTGAAACACCCAGCACAGTACCTGGAAGAAAGTGAGGTCTTTCCAAGTGGGAATTATTATGGGGATTATTATTATTTAGCACCATATCCTCAGTCCTCGGCACACAGCAATCAATAAATACTTGTTGAGTAGACTCATGAATGAATGGGTGAATCCCTGTTTTTACCATTACAGCTAACACTTGCCTTAGAACTCAATCAGGTCTCAAGTCCATTCCTCTTCTCTCTTTTAAGTAAGACAGATAGATGGACATTTTCTCTTTCTTATCTTTCTCCTTTTTCTTCTACTTCCTCCAGTAAGTCTACCTCTTTAAGCACAGGGAAAAGCTGACTCATTGGAAAAGACCCTGATGCTGGGAAAGATTGAGGGCAAGAGAAGGGAATGACAGAGGATGAAATGGCTGGATGGCATCACTGATTCAATGGACATGAGTTTGAGCAATCTCAGGGAGATAATGAAAGACAGGGAAGCCTGGCGTGCTGCAGTTCAAGGGATCGTGAAGAGCTGGACATGACTTAGCGACTGAACAACGACAAAGACTGGAAGAAACTTTAAAACAATGATGCGGAGCATGTTTTGAGGGAACCATGTCTTGCAAGGATCATAGACCCATCCATCTACCCTTTCACTGAGCTTGTGTGACACACTTGCATACATCAAGTGTGAGGGCCTGTGTCATGTGGTCCATCTCCCTTGGAAGCCAAACTGGTGAGAAAATGTCATAATAATCAGAGCACAGCCCAGTGAATGATGGAACAGGGGAATGGGAGGATGGTTGGGCAAAGATGGTCTGACCCTAGGAAGGACAGGAAAATATTGGGAAAGAAGTCTGAGGAGGAAGGGCTATTTACACCAGTGATATTGATGATGCAAAAGGGGGAGAAGGAGGAGGGGAGGGGAGAGGAGGAGCTGGAGAAGTTGCTTTTTTTTCCAGGCAGAGAAAATGGAATGCAAGGAAGAGCTCTTCAGGCCCAGAAGAGTGAGAAAAGACCAGAGTAAACCTCCCTAGTATATGGCATATTCACTTAACAGAGAGTAGTCGTGTGGCTAAAATAAGTGACCAGGAAAGGAGTAACAGACGGCTAGCGGGAAAGCCTCACATTCATTCAGCTAACAAACACTGAGTTCCTAATGAGTTTGGGGGCAAGATTTGCTAATATAGAAATGGGATGGGAGGAAACTAAGAGACAAGTCACCTGCTGTTGAAGGTGACTGCTTCCCCGGTGGCTTAGGGAGCCCACTGGTGGGCAATGGAGGGGGCATTGCAAGAGGAGTCAGGAGACCAGGCCCTAGGACTGACTGCCACCAGCCCCGCCCCCGTGAGCCCTGTGACCTTGGCCAAACCGCCACCCCTGTGGGTCTCCCTCCCCATCTGCGAAATGAGCAGTTGGAAAATGGGATCTGCACAATCCTTTGTGGCTTTAAGACATAATAATGATCCCTTTAAGTAATGGAGGGCTCTAGAGATGGGGAGAGGAGGTCTTCTCAGGGCATTTATTAACTTGTGGCTCCCACAGTCATCACTCAGAGGACCCAGAGGGACAGAAGCAAAATCAAAAGACATTTCCAGAAGATAGATGACTGAAGCGGGCTGACAGATGTGTGAGAGTTTGGGGAATTTATGCGGGCAGCTTCACCATCATAAATAAAATCCCTTTCTCTTACCCAAAACCTCATTGGGCGGAGGGGGGGTAAACATTGGACCCTGTAATAGACAATTTGGCTCTATCTCCCACCCCATGCCTCACTTGAATGAAAAACAGCAGTCCCAAGGCAGGGTAATGGGCTCGGCGCCTCTTTACAAGCATCCATATTGTCACCAGCCGTCAAGCGGGGCTGGAGATGGAGCAGGCGGGACCATTTATCTCCGAGATCCCTGGTCCCTTCATGCAGTCTCCCTCTCACAGCCATCTACATTGAGGCTGGGGGTTTAGGAAGAACTCCAGAAGAATCAAATGTGGGGAGAGTGACCCCTGGGAAAGGGAAAGGAGCAGGAGCCCCTCCCTTTTCCAAGAGGCTCTGGAGGCCTTGGGGGATCCTGCGCCATCAACGCTGGTCCAGCCCATCGGTGTGGAAGGCTGCCTGCTGCTCAGCTACTTGCGTTTTCCTGACCTACTTCTCTCCTCATCCCTGCCCTACTCAGATCCCCTCCGGAGTCCGAGTAATTAGCACCTTTTCATCCATAAAGCTCCTGGCTCCCAGGATAACCAAGGAGACAGCAAAACAAGCCCGGGCATTGCTGTTTTGGTTTTTCTTTACTTTTCTCTCTCTTTGTTGACTTCACTCAGCTTCCTGGACTCTGCAGGAGATCAGGCTCGGTCTGACCTTGTCCACCAGCAGGGCCCCTGGCTAGAAGTCAGCTGGACGTAGCCTGGCATGAACCACAACCAGCACCAGCAGAGTTGACCGAACTGGACAAGCATCATTCTGAGTGTGGGGATGGGAGCACAGGGGTCCCTTGGAAGCCCTCCCCTGTCGCACAGCAGGCCAGACAGGGATCTGTCAGCTTCACTTTCTGCTTTCCCTCCGAGGGAACAAGTGTCAGGAGAGCCAAGGCCGCGAGGCGCTACTGATTCCGTCTCAGTCTCTTTCCGCTTCCCATTAGCGACAAATGGAAATTGATGGGTTACCGCTTCATCCACTCATTTAGAGGAGAAGAAAACCTCACAGCAAATGCTGAATAACTGGAGGCATCTTATAAATTAAGCATCTTAAGGATATGAACCGTTTTGCATTGCTGCTAAGCAGAATTAAATTAGGTTTTGAAGTTTCAGTAGAAGTGAATGGGGAAGAGGGAGGAGAGGGTTTGTTTTTAATTCCTTTTTTCAAGTGTGCAGGGTGGTGAGCCAAGGGCAGGATGAGGGGAAGGACTGAGTCACTGGTCCTCATTTCTGATTCCAATTAAGTGTCTCCGGCACATCCATGGGGAAATATGTCTGTGTGCCCACGACACAGCATGGAGGGGGCCTCCTACTTAGGCTCTCACCTGTGATGCCTGGCCCGGCCAGGGCCTCCTGACCACCCATCACCACCATCATGCCAACCTCTGGGAACTTAGAACCAGTTCCAGCTGCACTAGAGGAGTTCAGGAGCTTTAGACCAAGTCCCTGGGATTCTATATCATAGTCTTCATTCTAAAACAGCCTCTAAGCCTTTCAGGTTCAGTTTAGGATCTCAGATCCTGCCTTGTGCATAGTATCCACTTTTGCCATCCCCACCCTGGTCTAGACAGAGAGGCCTCAGGTGGGCACCTGCCTAGACAACCTACCTGGTGTTTGGGTGCTTCTAAGGCTGTTGCTTGGCCTTGCCCAGGGGTCCTGCTGTTGGACTGGTCTTCTTGTGACCAACACACCTGCCTGGATTCCTCACTTCTGTGTCCCAACTACTTGTCCACACTGACTCTCTTCCCCATATATAAGTACACAACCCAGTCCCCAACATCCCTCATCTGTCCCAGGCCATCAGCTGACCACACAGTGTCTGCTGGACCGGCCTATCTGTCTCTGCAGCTGGAGCTGTGTTCCCAATACCCGGATCACCAGTGCCCCACTGCTTAACAGCAATGCCTGCAGTTAAGCAGCTTTGCTCAGTCTTGGAGGTGTTGAGGCGTAGGGGAGGCAGTTGATTTTTCAGGCATTTCTGAACCCTGGAAAGAGCCAAGCCTTCTGCTGGGCACAGGGGTGCTGATGGGCCATCAAGAGCAGTGCTTGCCTACAGCTAGAAGGAGCACCCCCATGGCAGCAAGGACAAGGGACAGAGCAGGCGGACATATGTCCCTGAAGTGGCACGTTCTTCCTTCCCAGAACCAGGCTAGGGCAAGCAGACACCAAGGCCCTACCAAGCAGCCAGGTCAGGGGCATCAAGAACACTTCATCTGAACACAGCCTCCAGGAAGACTCCAGGGATTGATCAGAGGACAGAAGGGATGAGCTGTGTTCTGCTCTCTAGCCCTGGATTTGGAAGCCCCTCCCCTAGCCATTCCCATCCTGAGTCCATCACAGGCTGCAAGAGAGACTTATCAGAATCTTTAGTTTCATCACAAGAGGAGCTGGGCAGCTTAAGCAGATCATAGCTGTGGGCCTGCCGGCTGCCCCACCACTGCCACCCCTGCCCCAGCCAAATTCAGGAGAGCAGTGCAGGGTCAGATGTGCCCGGCAGACACCTGGGTGCAGGAGGGGCATCGCCTGGGCTGGGCTGCCCCCAGGGTGCCACAGGGGCAGCGCTTACCGATCCTCAGGGAGTGTGGACTGCAGGCGACCATCACGAGCCACGCGGGAAGCAGCACCAAAGGCGCCCAGACGCGGGGCATCTTCTATAAATCCTCATGGAGCCCTCCGCTGGTCTGGGCATGACATAACGCTGCGGGGGAGGGGGAGAAGTGCGTGAGTCCCCGTGCTGGGAGCCACCCCTCCAGCACAGCGGCCTCCCCGAGTGGACAGCCTCAGCGAGGAGGACCGACACTCCCTCCCCGAACCCCTCTGCCTGTGGGGGAGCTCCAGGCCGGCTCCAGGCCTTTGCCTCCCCCACTCTGCCCAGGCTCACAGAAGCCTCAGGTTCTAAAGCCATCCTCCACCTTCACCCCCATCAAATCAGGGGCAGGCAGTGTGACTGTGGCCCAATGATTCACAGTGAAAAGTGAGGTCGCTCAGTCATGTCTGACACGGTGCCACCCCATAGACGGCTGCCCACCAAGCTCCTCTGTCCACAGGATTCTCTAGGCAAGAATGCTGGAGTGGGTTGCCGTTTCCTTCTCCAATACAGGCAAAAGACTAGAACAAACATTTCACTAACAACTATATCCAAAAGTTTTGGAGCACACCTGGAAAAGTACTAGGGAAAGTGCAATTATAAATCTCAATACGTTATCACTATACACACCAGGACTTCCTGGTGGCTTGGCGGTAAAGAATCTGCCTGCAGTCCAGGAGACGCAGGTTCAATCCCTGAGTTGAGAAGATCCCCTGGAGAAGGAAATGACAACCCACTCCAGTATTCTCATTTGGGAAATCCTATGGATAGAGGAGCCTGGCAGGATTAGTCCATGGGGTCACAGAAAAAGTCTGACATGATTTAGTGACTAAACAACAACATATACTCACCAGAATGCCTTAGAAAAGTGATACTACAACGTGTTGGCAAAGATGTGGAGCACCTGGAACAGTGTCACTGGGAATGTAGCTTGACGTAGCTGTTGTGGAAAACTGGTCATTAGAACTTTACATGTATGCTAATATCCAGCAACTCCACCATAGGTATGTCTAATAGAAATGTGTGATACACTCATCAGACACATACTAGAATGTCCACAGCGGCACTCTTTGGATTTCCCTACACTGGAAACTACCCAGATGTCCAGCAGCAGGATGGAGGAATGTAGTGTCCAGTCACACAAGGGAATACAACTTGGAAATGAAGATGAACAGTCAACAGCTCTATGCACCTACGTGATGAATCTCATACATAAGGTTGAGTAGAAGAAACCAGGTACAAAAAAGCATTTACCGCATGATTCTATCTAAAAGCAGACAACACCATGTGTGCTATAAGAAGTCCAGTTAGTGACGACCCCTGCAGGAGGGTGGTGACCCAAAGGGGCCACAGGGGTTCTTCTGAGGATGCTGGTGTGTCCTGTTTCTTATTCCAGATGCTAAGCAAAGTGTGCTCAGTTTGTGAAACCAGTCGAGCTGTATATAAACTGATGATAATGTTCACTTTTCTGTATGTGTGTATGTGTGTTACACTTGGTAAAGGTTTTGTTTTATGACATCCCCATTTCCCACAGCAGCTCATGGTGCAGCCTGACCCAGCACCTCGCATCTTCCTGCACACACCTCCACCCTTCTGCCTGGAGTGTGCTCTTCTCCCCGCACCTTCCCAGGGGCCAGAATCGGGTGCCTCTCTACCCACTCCTAGCAGCCACTAGTGGCTCTGATGGCAACATGTTTTCCTCTATTGCCCCTGTCTCTCTGGGCTCAGTGTGGGATTCTCTAGGGTAGACCACTCCCAGTTTTACTGCTATATTCCTTGAGGCTACTTATACCAATAGGTGCACAGGACATATTTGTTCAGTGGAATGAAGGTCTCAAGCCCCTGCCTGATATAAGGAGACAGAGGGAAATAAAGGATAAAGATTGGAGCAAAGACAACTTTGCTGTTGGCAAATCAGGCTCAGAATCTTTGTCTTTTAGTTCACTGGTGCTGGGACTTCCTTGGTACTCTATTGGCTAAGTTCTGCACTCATAATGTGGGAGGCCTGAGTTGAACCATAAAGAAGACCGAGTGCTGAAGAACTGTGGTGCTGGAGAAGACTCTTGAGAGTCCCTTGGACTGCAAGGAGATCCAACCAGTCCATCCTAAAGGAAATCAATCTTGAATATTCATTGGAAGGACTGATGCTGAAGCTGAAGTTCTAATACTTTGGCCACCTTATGCAAAGAGCTGAGTCACTAGAAAAGACCCTGATGCTGGGAAAAATTGAAGGCAGGAGGAGAAGGGGATGACAGAAGATGAGATGGTTAGATGGCATTACCAACTCAATGGACATGAGTTTGAGCAAGCTCTGGGAGACGTGAAGGACAAGGAAGCCTGGCGTGCTCCAGTCCATGAGGTCATAAAGAGTTGGACACAACTGAGTGACTGAACAACAAATGCAGGGGCCTCAAGTTCAGTTCCTGCCAGGGAACTAGATTCCACATAACACAGCTAAGACCAAATAATGATGCAGCCAAATAAATAAATTTAATTAAATATTAATTCATGAGTGTTAGTGCAGGAAGAGATGAAAGCAACCATGATCTCAAGGGAAGCTTGGCATTCTTACTCATTGTGGGTAAGGTTGACTATTGAGTGACTGTCTCCCCACTAGAATTCAAGCTCAGTGGAGGTGGGGCTGGAACAGAAATCCTGTTTCTCTGTCATCTCAGGGCCCAGAACTGTGCCTGGCATATATTACAGCCTCAATAAATTTGCATCGAGTGGAAAATGAATAGGCTGTCAAAAATGGAAGAACCGTAAAAATCTTGCTAGGCTATATAAAAGTAATACTAAATATAATCGTTTCTGTCAAATGCCTTCCATTTATGCCTGGTCAGCCCATTGCACAATAATTATTATGCAGACCGCTAAATAGGTGTCAGATTAGCCCGTGTAAATTTTATTTGATGACAGAACTACACTCAATCCATGAAGGCCTGATGGCCATTATTCATGACCCCAAAGGCTGGCTGATCCTGGAGACCACATGTAAGGAGAATGGCTCAGGGCCTCGGCTGCTCTTGGGCAAAGTGATGAGAAATAATCTCCCCTAAAACCTGCAGGAATAAAAAGCACCATCATGACACAAGTTGGTAAAGCACATGGGTTTGCAAAATTTTTTCCATAATCCTTATCTTATTTAATCACAAAACAAGCTCTGTTACTGACAAGGAAGCTGATCTCAAGAAAGGTGCCTAGTTCAAGGTAACATAGCTGTTACTAGGGAAAGCCAGGGCTAAGCCAGGATTCAGACTCTGCTGGGTAGTCGTCTGTCACATACCTGTTTGCGTTTGAGAGCAGATCATGAAGTTTCTGGATTCTTTATCCAAAAACACAAGGAAAGTTGCAGTCTCATTTTCAATTTATATGAATCTGGTCTTAGAACTTAATGGCATAGCCTTTATCAACTGAAAATATTTTCATAATTTAAGGATAAAAATTTTTTCTAGCAATAGAGCATCCAGCCCCTCTTTCCACTAACATCATCCCTAGGGAGTCCCACCTCCACCCATGAGTTATTACCACTGGCATGGTGTGGCTTCTAAACCAGAATCTCAAGCCCAGAACACCTGTACTGAGATGGCTGCCTCCTGAAATCTCCACCTGGATGTCCAGCCCTCCAGACACATCTCTTCCTAAAGAGGAGGACTCCTCTCCACCAACCCCACCATCTGTTTCTCCTCCTACATTCTCCTTCATAGGGGATGGCACCACGATCCACTAGTCACCCAAGTTAGAAAGCAGAGAGTCACTGTAGAGTTCTACTTCCCCACACCCCACATCGACTCAGCCACCAACTCCCAATAGCTCCATCACTTTCTCTCCATCATCATCAACCTGTTCCAGTCCAGACATCCACCAGCCACAGCCAGGACTCTGCAATAGCAGCCATCTCGGTCTCTCTCCCTCTGATCCTTCCCTCTCTGTTGGGTCTTCAGTGTGTGGCCAGAAAAGTGAAATAAAAGTGTTATTCACTCAGTCGTATCCGACTCTTTGTGACCCCATGAACTACAGCCCACCAAGCTCCTCAGTCCATGGAATTTTCCAGGCAAGAATACTGGAGTGGGTTGCCATTCCCTTCTCCAGGGCACCTTCCTGACCAGGGATCAGACCCGGGTCTCCTGCATTGCAAATAAATTCTTTACCATCTGACCACCTGAATGAGCAGCCGGGAGTTCTTACCAAACTGTGAACTTGATAATGTTCACACCCCAGCCTCAAAGTCTACCACAGCTCTCCACTGCATCAAGAATCAAAGGCAAACTTAACTCCAACAGATAAACCCTTCAAGATTGATTTCTTGTTTCTTTTTGTTTTATGCTTTTGACTGTGCTGGGTCTTCATTGCTTCGCAGGCTTTCTCTAGCTGTGGTGAGCGGACGCCACTCTCTAGCTGCGGTATGAGAGTTTCTCTTTGCAGCGGCTTCTCTTGTTGTGGAGCACAGGCTCTAGGGTACATGGGCTTCAGTGGTTGCAGCTCCCAGGCTCTGGAGCACAAGCTCAATAGTTGTGGCACTCACGCTTAGTTGCTCTGTGGAATGTGGGATCTTCCCAGACCAGAAATGGAACGGGAGTCTCCTAATTGGCTGAAGGATTCTTTACCACTAATCCACCTGGGAAGCCCTGGTTCCTGTCTTCTTGTCTCTACCTCCAACTCCACTGCACCTGATCCTCAGCAGAGCTCAATCTCCGACTTGCCTCAGCACCTACCCTCTGCCTGTGCACAGGCTATAGTCTCAGCCCGTGATGGCCTGCAAACTGTGTCTTCCAGGCTCACTGCATTACTTCCCCTCTGAGGCTTTCTGGGATCCCTTTCCCATCTGCTGCTGCCACATCTGGAACATTCCTCGTTAGGACACATATCCGCTCATGATGATGCCTCCTGTCTCCCCACAGAACTGTCAGCTGTGACGCCGGGACCGTGGCCAGCACCAGCACACTATCTGGCACACAGTAGGTGCTCTATTAGTACCGGCTGAATGAAATCAGTGAACAGATGGTGTTAAAAGGCATTTTCTGAGTTTATACCAAGATGAAATAAATTCTCAGTCTGACTTGTATGTTTTATGTTTTGTACATTCACTGTAGTTAACACAAATAATCTAAGCAGACAGAATGGTCTAGATCCAGGCATAGGATCATCATGTTGATATATGTTGAAAGGAGGAAAGTGAAAGTGAAAAGTTAGCCTCTCTGTCGTGTCTGACTCTTTGTGACCCCATGGACTGTAGCCTGCCAGGCTCCTCTGTCCATGGGATTTCCCAGGCAAGAACACTGAAAGGGGAAGGGAAACATTTATTGCCCTTTACTTCTGTGGTGGGGGCTTGGACTGACAGTCACAGTCTTACACAGGTTGAGACCTGCACTGCCATGTAGCAGCTGTACACCATGAGCAAGTGAGTTAACTTCTCTAAACCTCAACCTGTTCATTCATAACATGGGAATGACAGAAACGTGTCTGTGTTCAGTCACTAAGTCATGTTTGACTCTTTACAACCTCATGGACTGTAGCCTGCCAGGCTCCCCCGTTTATAGGATTTCCCAGGTGAGAATACTGGAGTGGGTTGTCATTTCCTTCTCCAGGGGATCTTCCCAACCCAGGGATCGAATCTGAGTCTCCTGCATTGGCAGGCAGATTATTTACCACTGAGCCACCAGGGAAGCCCAATGATAAAAGTTCCCTCACAGAATCATTAGGAGTGATGCTAAGACGGTTATCTTGCACTCTCAAAGTAATTAACTGTTCATGGCTATTATACTAACTCTATAAGATGATACTGCATACCCACTTCACAGATGTGGAAGCTGAGGCTCAAGGAGGATCAATCACTAATCCAAGGTCATGCAAATAAAGCAGTCGTGCTGAAGTTTAAATTCAAGACCATCTAACCCCATGCAATCACAGATCCCAGCCTCCTCGTTCGACTAGAGTTGAATACAAAGGCACTGGCAGAATTTAAGTCCAGGCTGATACAAATATGGCTTCTAATTTCTGAAGGGCTCTGATAGGCCCTTCTGATAGGAAATAGCTCTTTCCCAGGCAATTTGAGAATGCTGTTCTTGACACTCTAGAGCACTCATGTCAACCCTAACAAGTGCACAGTTAGGGCCCAGCAGGGAAGGAGGCCAGGTCAGATCTGCTATGGTCCTTACAAAGGGAACCTCCTGAGCAGCTCCACCCCTGGGAGCCCCTTTCCTCATTGGTAACATGGGGATATGAATGCCTACCTCATGGGGTGACTGGCACCAGGAGAGCAGGGAATACATAAGAATTTTCCACCTGCCTCCCCAGTGCCTAGCACAGGCTGGCCCACAGTGTGAAAGTGTTAGATGCTCACTGATTTCCAACTCTTTATGACCCCGTGGACTGTCCTGCCAGGCTCCTCTCTCCATGGAATTCTCCAGGCAAGAATACTGGAGTGAGTTGCCATTTCCTCCTCCAGGGGATCTTCCCAACCCAAGGATCGAACCTGGGTCTTCTGCATTACAGGCCGATTCCTTACCATCTGAGCCACCAGGGAAGCCTCAAAAATATCTGTTGAAATTATGAAATAATTCAATCAGGTTATAGACATGGAAAAGGCTCTGTAGGCGTGAATTATTTCCTAGCGAGTTACTTTCAGAGTCCTTGCCCAGAAAGAAAACGTAGTGTTCGGGTGCAGCTCCTCCACTGAGCACGCTCAGCTCTCCTGCTCCAGCCCTCCAGCCCTCACCTGCACAGCACAGGAAGTATCACCCCACACATTGATTGCACCCTGCCCTGGGAGCACTTAAGAGACATGCTGTGGAATCAGAGTGGCGGTTGAGGCTTCTGTGGTCTCATCTCTGCATCAGCATTTACCTGCCCAGGATGTTTCCTGACCTAAACACCAGAAATCAGTTGCTGTTCACTCACTCAGTCATGTCTTACTCTTTGTGACCCCATGGACTACAGCACATCAGGCTTCCCTGTCCTTCACCATTTCCCAGAGTTTGCTCAAACTCATGTCCATTGAGTCAATGACGCCATCCAACCATCTCATTTTCTGCTCTCCCTCTTGCCCTCAATCCTTCCCAGCATCAGAGTCTTTTCCACTGAGTTGGCTGGAAAAGGTGTATCAGGTGGTCAAGCTATGGAGTTTCAGCTTCAGCACCAGCCCTTCCAATGAATATTCAGGACTGATTCCCTTTAGGATGGACTGGTTGGATCTGCTTGCAGTCCAACAGACTCTCAAGAGTCTTCTCCAGCACCACAATTCAAAAGCATCAATTCTTCAGCACTCAGCATTCTTTTTGGTCCAACTCTCACATCCATAAATGACTATTGGAAAACCACAGCTTTGACTCTACAGAGCTTTGTCAGCAAAGTGATGTCTCTACTCTTTAATACAATGATTAGAGGTCCCCACTTTTTTTCAAAGGGGGCACCTAATTTCCATTGTTTCAGCATCTCAAGATTGTTCTGCTTTCTCAAGGTAGAATATCCTCTCCTGTCTCAGAACTCAATGTCTCTAATCCTCTCTCTGGTGCTTGTATTTTATTTTTTAAAGATTATTGATATTTATTTTTACTTATTTATTTTGGCTGTGCTGGGTCTTAGTTGTGGCATATGGGATCTAGTTCTCTGACCAGGGGCAGAACCCAGGCCCCCTGACTTGGTAGCCAGAGCCTTGGCCACTAGGCCACTGGGAAGCCCTTGTGCTTGTATTTTTGAATGAAGCTCTGTGAAAGCAGAGCCTTCTTCTTCACTGTTATACTTTCAGCACCTAGAACAGCAGCCAGTGCAATGCCGCTATAAATAAACATTAAGAAACGAGTGAATAAATAAATGATTATTTAACTTGCATATATTGATACTCTCTCTCTGTTCCAGACTGTGCATTCCTGGAAGGCAAGGGAGCATCATCTCTCTGGCATGTATCTTCCTGACACGCTTGTTATGATGCTCATCCTGAATAGAAGCTCCATGAATGTGTGCTGACTCTCAACCCACACTGGTTAACAGGCACAGACAGATACTGCCTAACCACAGTTCCTCGTGTTCCATGGTAAACGGTGTCTAGACTCCCTGACCCAGTTGTGCTAAATGACCTCTCCTCTCCTGACTTGTCAGTGGTCCCTCTGCTGGTCTCTCTCATCCCCATAAGGCTATTACACCATCAATCCTGATTTTCTGGGATGAGTCCAAGAGGAGGCTGACAACCACTAGAGAGTGTTTGGTGGTGGGAGGACAAAGGAAATCAGAGGGGCAGCCAGATTAATTACAGGTTTGCTCTTGACTCTGGGCAACAAGATCTTGATTACTCCTCATGATACTCCAGACTCTTTAAGACAAATGGGCATGTGATTCTCTGCTCTTCTGACTCCTCCAACAGAGAGAAACTCCCAACAGCAGCTAGCAGTTTGGACGGGATGTGCAGGTAGTGGGGTGGCACCCCAGGCCATGTGGCCTCCTTGGGGAGTCACCTTCTGTGACCTGATACCATAGGCAGCATCTGTTAACCATCCTGTCTCCCTGGCAACAAGTACGTGATGCTTGGATGCAGATCCTGTCCTGGGAGTCAGGGGCCTGGGTGTTCACTTGCTCTGAGCCTGTCTGAGCCTGAGTTTTCCATTTTGTAAAATAAGAGAATCAGACCAATGATCTCTAAGGTTCTTTTAAACTCTGAGATTCTGCAGTTCTAGGAACTGTACTTTATGAGAACAGGTAACATTTACTAAATATTTGCTTTCTGGACTTCCCTGGTGGTCCAGTGGTTAAGAATCCACCTGCCAGTGCATGAGACACAGGTTTGAGCCTTGGTCCAGGGAGATCCCACGAGCTGTGGGGCAAGAAACTTGTGCATCTAGAAGCCATGTTCCACAAGAGAAACCACCACAATGAGAAGCCCACACACGACATCGAAGACCCAGGGCAGCCAAGACTAAATAAATATGTATATGTCGGTACATTTGCTTTCTATGTGCAAAGTACTCTTTAAGATTTAATGCTCCTCAGAATGCTGTGAGGCAGACACTCATCCTCCCTCCAATCCCCAGCAGACAAAAAGCCCAAAGGTGGAGGGGTCGAATGGGACTTGCCAAGGTCACTCAGCTCGTCAGTGGAAGAACCAGGCCATGGTTCCAGCATCCCATTCTCATCCACTGCTCTCTATACCTGCCTCCTCTAGGTACCCAAGAATCGGGCACACAGTGGTACCTGAGGAAGTGTTAGAATGTGATGATAGTGATTATCACGATGTTGAAGAAGACGAGAAATGCAAATAGATCTGGGCCCATTTGCACACTTTGCCAAATCAGGGGCAAGGAAAGCCAGCAACATAGAAATGAGTCTAAGAGTGTCCTTTGGCAAAACCATCAGCCCAGATGTCCTCAGCCTTTAGGATTTACTATCAGGAGATGCTCTCAGGAGTTTGTGATGAGTTACAATATGGCACACCAGCCAGGGAGGCTTGGCATCAGCTGGACCAGGTGTGACGCACCAGGATAAACTAAAGCGGAAGGACCTTTCTGCCTGGGCCTGACTTTAGGGGAGGCCACCCAGGGAGCAGGGCCCCTGGAGATGCCTGCCAGCACTCAGGACACACAACTCCGGAAGCAGTTCCCAATTCTTGGGCACTAATGAGTGAGCTGAGGGGACCCCCAGTTTGCCTTCCCCTCCAAACCACTTCCCGTGTCTATTTCAGACCAAAGCATTCAATCAATCTCTAAACAAAGAGCTGACAACCCTGGTTTCCAGTCTCAGCTGTCACTTTGCTTCCTTAAGCTGGTTACTTAACTTCTAAGAGCTTCATTTCCACAACTATAAACCATGGGTGACGCGAGGCCTCGTTTGAAAAGCTGTTGCGAGAGATCTTAGGTGTAATGCAATTGGTGAATGTGAACTTCATGTCCCTCCCTCATCCCACCCAAGGCACCCTGGACCACAGTCACATCTTCTCCCAATGAGACGACCTCCCACACCTCGTGGGATTAATCCACAGCCCTCTCACCTCCAAAATGCTGCTCCATGACAGCCCCGCCTAGAATCTTCCCCTGAAGAGTCAGCCCTCCTTCCTCACTCAGACTCAGCCTGGCACAGGAGAAAACGCAGACGGTGGAGGTGGAAAGCTGTGTGACCTCAGGCCCATCTCTTAACCTCTCAGAGCCTCCATTTCTTCTTCGGTGAAATGGGGAAACTACACTCCCACCACCTGCCCTTCGGGGTTGCTAAGAGACTCAAAGGAGATAATAGCCGGAGAAATACGCTGTAGGTGAGTGAAGTGGTTTTTAAAAAGAATTGGTGTTTGTTTTTCCTTTACACTAGACTGGCCAAAGCATGTGTGCTGAGTCGTTTCAGTTGTGTCTGACTCTGGCTCCTCTGTCCATGGGATTTCTCAGGCAAGAATACTGGAGTGTGTTACTGTGCCCTCTTCCAGGGAATCTTCCTGATCCAGGGATTGAACCAGTGTCTCCTGCGTCTCCTGCATCGGCAGGCAGGTTCTTTACCACTAGCGCCACCTAGGAAGTCCATGCATAAACTAGGCGTAATACCACTTCATGATTTATACTTCATTCATTCAACAAATATTTCTATTGACTGCCTACTGGGTGGTTCGGTTCAGTTCAGTTCAGTCGCTCAGTCGTGTCCGACTCTTTGCGACCCCATGAATCTCAGCACGCCAGGCCTCCCTGTTCATCACCAACTCCCGGAGTTCATTCAGACTCACGTCCATCGAGTCAGTAATGCCATCCAGCCATCTCATCCTCTGTCGTCCCCTTCTCCTCCTGCCCCCAATCCCTCCCAGCATCAGAGTCTTTTCCAATGAGTCAACTCTTCGCATGAGGTGGCCAAAGTACTGGAGTTTCAGCTTTAGCATCATTCCTTCCAAAGAAATCCCAGGGATGATCTCCTTCAGAAGGGACTGGTTGGATCTCCATGCAGTCCAAGGGACAGTCAAGAGTCTTCTCCAGTAGGCAGTGTCCAATTCCTGCCATGATGGGAGCTTACAGTCTAGGGAGGATATATCAATCCATATCTAGGTAACTAGATGCCATAATGACAGATGATGAGGGGAAGGTAGAGGCTACTGCAGAGTGTTTGGTGGGGTCCTCATGTGGCCAGAGGGGAAGGCCTTGCTAAGTATAAACGTTTGACTTGAGTTGGCCAGGTTCTTTGAAGGGGACAGGGGTGAGTAGGGAGGAGAGGAGCCAGACAGAGAGAACAACACAGCAGAGGAGACCCAGAGGCACTGGTGGAGTGCTGCGCCATGGGCATCGCAGATGGCAGGGGGCCCGCGCGAGGCGCTGGTGGAGCGCTGCGCCACAGGCGTCGCAGGTGGCAGGGGGCCCGCGTGAGGCGCTGGTAGAGCACTGCGCCACGGGCGTCACAGATGGCAGGGAGCCCACACAGCTAGAAAGCTGGGAACATCTTCTCTTTGAATCTTCTGTGTTTCTGTGAGCCCCTCCCATTAGGCACCCCCAGTCTCTCTCTGCTCCAAAGTCCAGGATAAGGCTCTGCATCCACAGCCAACTGCCCTCCTGAAATTCATACTGGACCAAGCATCCTTCACAGAAAAGGGAGAAGGCTACAACATTTGAATCTCCTCTCTATGGCAAAGGAGGTGGTTAGAGATGAGAAGATGGAGAATTAATCACCCACCAATCAAGGTGAGCCGTGAGAGATGGGAAGGGGATCCCTGCGTTGGATATGGAGGTCAAGACTGGCTCTGGATGGTGAAAAATGTCCCTGGCATTTATCTGAAGCCACCAGGATGGG